>JAUZNJ010067438.1:0-15129 GCA_034780135.1 Jordanella pulchra
CAGACTCTCCCATCATCAATACAAGATCTTGGTGAAAAATTAATGCAACACTGGATGGAAATAAATCTTGTGACACTTTAGAAGCTTATTGAAACAATGCCACAGCGAATGCAGCTGTAATCAAAGCTAAAGGCGGTCCGACAAAATATTAGAGAGTGTGACCATTTCTTGGAGGCGATTTTTTTTTTAGCCAGCCAGTGTTATTGACATTTATGTGATGTAAGTTTTAGATTAATTTAAAATAACTGAGTTTTTATTTCATTTATTTGGGCTCAAATGAATTTTAGTGCATTAAAACCATTAAGCAGTAAAAGAAGAGTTTTTAGACATGATACAAACATTTCCTTGATTCCTTTATAAATATTAGTTCATAATGTAACGCTATGCAAAATGCAAAATTAAAATGGGATAGAAATAACCTGAAATGCATATACTAGAAATAACTTAAATCTGACAAAGTAATAATAAGTAAAAAGCCATGAAAATGAACAAATGAAAGTCAGACATTGCTTTTTAACCATGCATTAACACAATGATTTAAGAAATAAACTTATGAAACAGGACTGAATAAAAATCATGGTAACCTTAGTTTAAGTTTTCTTTGCACAAACTTTCGAGTCATTCGCTGCAATCAGACAATTCCTGTAACTTTCAATGGGACTTCTTCTCCTCTCAGCAGGTATTTTGTCCCACTCCTCATGGGCTAACGGCTCCACTTGTCTCAGATTTGAAGAGTGCCTTTTCCAGATTTAGGTTATTGCTCATACAGTAAGAGGTCACTTCAAGTAGTCCAATGTTTTCCTCTTAGCCATTCTTGGGTGTCATTATCCTGTTGACTTGCCACTGAGACCAAGCTTTTTGACACTGGGTGACAAATTTCTCTTTAAAATCAATCGGTAGTCGAGATTTAAGACACCCTGCGCCAGATGATGCAAAGCAGCCCCAGAGCATAACAGAGCCTCCTCCTTGTTTACAGTAGGGACGGTGTCCTTTATAAGTATGCTTCTTTTTTCCATCTGTGAATATAGAGCAGTGTGTCTTGGCAAAAAGAGATTTTTTTTCTCATCTGTTCACAGGACGTTCTCCCAGAAGCTCTGTGGCTTGTCAACTTGTAGTTTAGCAAATTCCAATCTGGCTTTTTTATTTGTTTCCAACAGTGGTGTCTTTCTTGGTCATCTCCTGCAATCTGACACTGATGTTCCTTGAGCTTTGTAGCTCCCCTTCAAACTCTATAGAGTTTTTTTTCTTTTGATACCATTCATATTCTCCTTCTCTTCGATTTGTCATCAATTTTCCTCCTGCAGCCGACGTCCAGGGAGGTTGGCTACAGCCCTGCGGATCTTAAATTTCTGAATAATATGTTCAATTGTAGTCACAGGAACATAAAGCTGCTCAGAGATGGTCTTCTAGTGTTTACTTTTAACAGACAACATTTGAGACAGCTTTGCCGTTTCCCACCTCTGGTCCATGTTGAGCGTGATACACACCATGTCACCAAAAAGCACAGTGACTATGTGTAGCTTTATATAAAGACCCTTAGACATACTTTATTTTTTTAAATCATTCTGCTGAAACACCTTTAAAAAGCATGACTTTTAGCAAATTCAAGCTATTTTTGCAACCAGCAGGTTTGTCCAAATGTATATATCTGTTAATCAGCAGCATTTGAATGAACTGGAGCAGCTAGATTGGTTTTTATACCTGTTCTTGTTAAGAGACTGATTCAGGAACCTAACCTTCTGATTATATAGGCATGCATCAGTTTTTCTGTGTCCTGTTTTGACAGGTAACCTTCTATTCTGACAATGGTTTCTATGAGGGCAAGTGGATATGTAACCAGATTTAGATCGGAGCCCAAAGCCAGTCTAGTTAGTTTTGTCATCACTTTTCTGGCTCTTAAAGTAGTTATTCCTGCCCCATCTATTATTTACAAACTGACTCAGAGAGAATAGATATATTGTATTATGTCATTAGCAAACATGTAGCTAGAGATTTTATGGCCCAGTGTAATCTGAGCTAAAGGAATCGTATAGATGTTCAACAGAGGTGTCCCAAGAATGGCTCCTTGGAGAACTCCACAGTTTATTTTTGTTTGCCCAGATTTATAATTACCATGTGGTTAAAAAGTCATCCCTTTCTGGCAAGTAGGATCTGAAACAGCTGAGCATAGCACCAAACAATCCCACCGATTGTTGCAGTCCATCAGTCAGTATGTTATGATCAACTGTATCAAACCCAGCAGTGAAACTGAGTTTGGATGTATATTATTGTGTATATACAAACCCAGTCACGGTTATATGGTGTTCTCTAAACCTTGTTTAGAAATTACCGTTAATCATGAAGCTGGATATTGTTTAGAAACTGTCATAAAAGAAGAGTTTGGACGATATGGGGAGATTCAGCAAAGAGGAACCGTCAATGCCCCCCTCACTGTGTGATCAGCCTCTGTGAAATGATACAACAAAAATCCCATCTTGGTGTCTCCATAACAGATTTTTTTGTTGTTCTTATTAAACCATGGATGCCTAGAAAAGTTCAGTTTAATCTTTCTCTTTCCTGTAGTGTAGTTAGTAGAGATTCCTGAATGCCTCTCTTTGGTGTTCCTTTATACTACAGTGAGAATTCTGCAGGGACATATGGGACACTAATAAAACTGCTCAAGCTAACACTATGTCCCAAAGCAGGGTAGAAAGATATCCCTCCCTTGGGATTATTTAAAAAGACTCTGAAAACCGCTGCAGACCCATTAACCACACTCCCTGATTATTTGACCATCATTTCTGTGAAGACAACTAAAGCTTTGAGATGTTTTTTTGTTCCCATAATCTTTATTTATTTATTTTTTTTTTTTTGCAGATTTGAGTTTTTGTAGTCATTTTTCTTTTTATTATTTCCAAAACTTGTTTTCCACTTGGACACATTTTAGGAGACAAAAGAAAGGGCTGCTGTTGTTACTTCTCTGTGAAAGTATTTACCAAATCACTTCATTCACTCCTTTCTTTGTGTCTGCTTCTAGTTTGTCTTGTGTTTGATCCTCAGAGCTTTGCTGCAGGTCTGGAAAGTGTCGACAGGGATTTTTTTTTTTACTGTTTGACAGAATAGTATAAATTAAAACGTGTGAGATAGCAGCTGCTGACCACATGCAAGGTTTATTTTGGGGATATAAAACAAACTCTGTTGAACTGTCTTCATATAGGCAGCATATAATTTTTGCAAGCCAGAATATAAAACCCCACAATCTTATATTCCATCCTTTTCTCCTCACTTCTCTTAGCTCCCTTTTTCCACTGAATGGAAATAGACAGCAATAGATTTTTTTAATAGAATGTTTCCTACAGGGAAAATACTCCAACCAGAACTTCTCTATGTGCTGATAAGAGTCCTAAATTGCGATGCATTTCAGTCTGTGTACTGCAGAGGTATTTGCCTTAACAGTGAAATATCTGGACGTATGTATTTAATGTACGTCTGTTTGTGTTTGTGGTAGTTTTGATCCAAGAAGGTGTCGTGGAGATAATCAGGAGCAGCTCAGAATAACATTCATTGGTACATGTGTAGGCGTGCATTATGGTTTCGGTGGTCGCTTTCAATAAGGTGAAATTAAAGGTGTCAGATCCTCTGATTCACTGTCAGCTTTAATTGCAGATTCAGTGCAGAGAGGAGAGTTTGCAAAGAATATTTTAGCATTGAAACCGCCCACATCCACATTGATTCAGCTTCGTAAATCACGTGAAGTTACTGAATAATAAGTGTTGCATCTATACGGAGTCTTATGTTTTTGGCTTTATTCAGGTCACATCTGAGGAAGTTTTCATTCTCACTAGAAGTACAAAGGATTGGCAGCACTGTAAATATGCCTGCAGATTTTCTGTTGTTAAAAAAAAGGGGAAAATGATCGGTTTTAGAATAGATGAATATTTCACAGTTGCACCTTCGGGAAATACAGATGCATCCATTGTGTAAGTGAACAATGTTGGTGTTGGTGTGACTAAACAACTAAGTGGCTTGAATGACAGCCATAGTGGAAAAAAAAAGTGTTATGCAAATGTTTGATATCGGCTCTAACTTCATCTGTTGAATGGGAACGTTGGTTGTTAAAGTCCAGGTTGTAAATATGGTGAGATGTTCACATATATATAAACTGTATGTTCATTTACCGACCAAGTTTTCTCCTTATTTTACTGTTGAATTATATCAATATCTTTGCTATTTCCCTCCATTCCTTTTTTTTTTGTAAATCATTTTCTATGCAGTCCTTGTATCTGACCGTAGCAGCAGTGGTGCAGTGTTTACTAAAGCGTACAAGAGTGGACAAGTAAAGAACAAAAGAATGAAGAGTGTAAACACTATCATAATCATGTTGTTTGCAAACCGAGAGACCTGTAACTAAACCTAGACAGAGCGCCGAGTTTTCAGCTAATAGATGTTTTAGAATCACTTTGGTGGAAATAAAATACTGTTTACATACCAAAGCATGATTTCTTTTAGTATTTGTCATAATTACAATAAACAAAATCAGGAACAAATTGTCTTTGTGGCAGATTTCTGAAATAAATTGCCAAAAACGTTTATTTGATGTTCTGCTTAGTGTGTATAGATTATTGTTATTGCTTCTTAAAAAAGACTAAATCTCTAATAAAGTCTTATAAAAAGAAAAAAGATGTTCAAATAAACCCCCCTATGGGTAAATATTGAATTAAGCACAACACAGTATTATCTACTATTCCTTATTTTACAACAATGTTGACCAAAAGTGTACTTATTTTTCCAAATATGCTGTTTTGAAGAAAAATGCTAAAAGCTTCAGAAATACAAAAATACATTCATTATTAGAGTGTCTGGTTTAACATCAGCAAATAAAGTAGAAACAGACCCATGTGTCTATGATAGATGCTGATCAGAGTTACAGGTAAAGAGCAGAGATGGAGTGACAGGATCTTACTTTTTAATTCTGCTTGTGCGTTTGCTGAGTGAAAATAGGCACAGAGGTGCTGGAGTGGACGACAATGGTGTGTTAAATATAGCTCACAAACACACACTTACACTGTTGGCCCTCTTAAAATGCTTCCTCTGCACTTAAATCCTGGTATTCCACAAGGGGAAGAGTTTGGTCTGTTTGTTTTATCTGTGTGAGTGTGTGTCTGTCATGGGCACGTCTCATGGGGGGTCCCGTCTCAGATCCCTTAAATGCTTGCACCTCTTTTGCTCCTCTCATCCTCGTTCCCACGCTAACCAGAAACACATCTTGAATACATTGTTGCTGTAGTCTGTTTATCACTTAATGTATTATTTACAGTCTAAAAATCCAATTGAATTAAAAACTGTATAACGTGAAATTGTTTTTCTCTGCTATTTAGTAGTATTTTTCTTTATATTGGACAGTAAAAAATGAATTTATGTCTGTAAAATCTGAAAATATAGATTGTAAATAACTAGAAATTAGGACTATTTAATTTTACTGGAGAAGACATGAATACAATTTTGTCTTGTAACTAGGTTTGGTGTAATACTACTCTCTAGCCTTTATTTTTTAAACAGAACGCTGCTGTTTAAGGCATATTTTAAGTATCTGTAGTTTTATTTCTTTTCCGGGGTTAAACAAAAGTAGTATCATTGCTTTAGTAACACGCTGTACCTTACAATTATACAGATATAATTTAGTGTACTTTAGTGGTTTTAATTTAGAGCAACACAAAGTTAAACATTATGAAGGGATGGAGTTAATGTTTATATTTAAGAAATTGTGAAGAGCATTTGAATTCAACTCATCTGAGTTAGAACTTGTTGAAGCACTTTCTGCTAAAATTAAAGCGACATGTCTCTAAGAGCTCTGCCCATCAGATAAACTAAAAATTTTTCTCATCCCTTGTAGATTATTCTAGTTTGTTGTTGTGATGTCTGGACTTTGACTGGGCTGTTCATCCCTCAACATCTGTATGTTGAGGATTTTTGGACTGCTTGGAGTTAAATCTTCACCCCCAGTCTCAGGTCTACCTGCAGAAATGTATTCCTACAGGTTAATGGTGTCCTCGCCATGTCTCTCTGCAAGCAGACAGAACTATGTGTGTTAAAACACTAGATTATTTAATCCTCTTCTTCTCCTCTATCTTGTGGGGTTCCACAGGGCTCAGTCGTAGGTCCCTTGCTTTTTTGTTTTTTCCTTGTTTGCACTTTGGGTTTTATACTTAGGAAGTATAGGATAGATTTTCATTTTGATGCTGCAAACGGTCAAGTGTATGCAGCTTAAAAAAAGCTTAGTCAATGAAATTGCTTCTATTCAGGCCTTCAATCTCTTACATTTCTCAAATAAAAGCTGTGCACTTTTTGTAGGAAAGGTGGACAGAAAGCAGACAGATTAAACGTGTCTATTGGACTTTTTAAGAAAGCAAATGAGTTCCAGAAAGGATGGAAGCAGACATGTTATCTGGACACTAAACAAAATAACTGGTGTTAAAGGGAAATTGTTTATGGTGTGGTGACTTTGACAACTCTACTTGCCAGTCTTGTTTCTTTTAAAGTTCCAATTGCCAAGCTGGTCTCCATTCATCAGCTCAAACTATTGTCTGTCTTTCTCACACCTGACTCTTGATGCATTTTCCAAACACGGGTGTGAGGCATTAATGAAAAAAACACCTGTAAGTGGGGGAGACAGGAGAGAGGTTCATCTCTTTGTTGAGCAAATATTCTTATTTTGTAATGCTTATATCTAATAACAAAAGTTTTTATTTTAAATATGCTTTTATCATGATGATCTTCTCTGATTTTTCTTTATTGTCCCTTCTTAACTAAACAAAGGAGTGTGTGAGCAGTGATCCAGTGCTGGTGGTTGTTCCTAATGGCTCTTAGATTGATGTTATTTTTAAACTTTTTGTTATTAATATTTCTCTGGTTTGTGAGATGTTCAATGTTTTGTTCAGCACATTGTTGCAGCAAGGTTTACTTTAAAGTAGATCAATAAGGTAGTAGGTAGGGTGTGTTGTGTCGCACAGTTTTGGGCCAAAAGGTAACATTTTTTTGCACCATCATTAGAGCACCTTTACTTTAACCTTTGACTAATCCTGATGACCTTATGATCATCTCAGGAAACCTGTATATGAGCTAAGTTAATTTCACCTCATGGACTCTGTATGTTAAATAGATGCCTTCTTAAGCCATTGTGCTGCACTGGGTACAGTGGGGGTGTGATAGCAGTTATCTCAAACTCAAAGAAGATTCAAGACATACATGTAGATTTAAGTTTTTCTTTTTTTTTGTAAAGTATTTATATCTAAATACTGTGGTCATAATGTTCCCTCCACTCCACAGTTACACGCTTGCTTGTTGTCGGTAGGTCAATCTTAATTTTAATTAAATACATGGATGTTTGAGGATGTAAAACCACAAAATAAAATAATAAAAACTCCAGATGTTATAAATACCAAACAGGCCTTTTTTGACTTATCACTTGAAGATTTATTGATATTGGTTGGATTTGAATTCAGTACAAATATTGTTGCCTGTATGTCAAGTAGTTTATTCTCTGACATTCATGATGCACAACCTGTGTAAACTTAATTTATTACTTTCTATCATTGATGGTTGTAATTAATCATTTTTTGTATTTTCCACATTAAAGTGCTTTTTAAGTCTGTGTTTCACCTTCTTCCAACCATATCTGCATGCCTTTCTCTTTCCTCGACTCTTAAACTAATCCTCATAATTCTTTTGGGCATTTATATTTTTTTATTAATCCAACATTTTCTTCTGCCCCTCCTGTAGATTCTTTCTCCTCTCCTGGACCTCAATCAGAACCGCAATAAACTGAAGCTGTACATAAGTCACCTGACCTCCCTGTGTCAGGAGCGAGATCCAATCATATTGCAGGACTTTGCCCCGCCCCCAGCTTTTCACCGCTCTGACTCCGCCTCCTGGCATACGCAGCTGCACAGCATGACCGAGGAGCAGGTGAGGGGGTTTTTTTTGTTGTTGTTTTTTTTTTTTTTTGCATCATCTTCAAGATGAGTAAAACTGTTTTTTTTGTTTTTTTTTTTCTGTATACGTGAGGTTGTTAGGCTAATTGTGACCCAGAACCTGGATAAAATTCACCATTTCTTCAGGTTCTAACACTATATATATAGCCTCAGTGTGGCTTTGTTCTTTTTATGCATTGACATATGATTTTTGGCACGTGTATAAGTAGGAATCAAGGCCCACACGGGCTGGCTTGGGAGGCTTTTTGGCATTAGATTTGACGTTTCTGAAATATTTACTCCAACGAGTCTCTTGTTGACAAGCAACTGGCTGCAGAACAAATACTGGATAAGACATTTTATCTGACCTTACAGTGCAGGGAGTGAACTCTACTTCAGGTTTCTGACAGGATGACAAAGGTGGGTTCATTTACAGCTCAGAGCAACAAGACAGTGGAAGAAGTTCTGTTTGCTGAAGAAATCGGGGCAGTGAAAGACAGAATTGGGGCTCAGGAAAATGCCTACATGTTGCTGCATTATCATAGTTACCACTTGTGTTTTCAGGCTTTCAGTATAAACAGTGCATTATTCAATTAAACAAATTGGGTCTGTCTAAGGCTTCCTCTTTCTCCATATTGAAAACGTATCAGCCAAAACATGGTTGCTACATGTGGTATGCATTGAAAGCGGTAACTATACACGCAGACACATTCGCGGAGCTCAGTAACAGAGTGTGCGGTTTGGTTACCAGTTTCCTACCGTCTCCATGAAAGCCTTATTGTACGTCTCAATGCTGAGAAACGTCTCTGTTTAGCATGAGCGCTTCACATATGGCGTAGCTTGGTTTCCTGTCGCTTTGAATAAACTTGGAAAATACAGAATCAAGCTGTCATTTAATCCCAATGCACATAAAACAATCTGTGGGGCTTTCTCAGACAGAGAAAATATAATGCATATTTTTCATCATCAGCCTGAAATGCAGACTTTATTTTGTGGTCGGGAGGCCAGACATTAGCTTTCAAATGCAAAGCGTGCTCTATTAAAACTGATTATGTGGGCAGCTGTTAAAGCTTATCTAAGAAGGAATGCAGCCTGCAGTGAATTATTTTCAGAGAGAGTCAAAAAATATTTGATCCATAACAGTTCTCATGGTTACAAACCAGCCAAACGTACAGCTGGGATGAAAAATGATCCTAACTAACTTTCTAATAAATTTACCCAACTTCATTGCCTTTTGATTTCTTTTTTTAATGGGAAGAAGCCCTGATTTATCACACAACAATCAGCAATGAATAATAAATATTCTTTACCGTTGAACTTCTCCACATTTGTTATATCACAGGAACAAAAGAAGTAATTTAACTGTGAAATAGAAAACATGATCATCTGCATTTTTATTCAGCCCCCTTTAATCTGATATCTGCTAATTAAAGTTGCTTCTCTTTTAGTTTAATCACAATATAATCCAGAATTTCAGATTGTTAAAGAAAATTAAGAAGCAACATGATTAGCACAGAACACAGCAGACGGGTTAAGGAGCTCAGTAGAAGTTAAAAACTAGGGTTAAGTCATTACAATGACATCTTCAGGTTTGAAATCTCACAATGCTGTTGATGTTTGGTTTGTCTTGGCGACTGAAGTCAAGTTGCATCAAAAGCTTAGATCCCCCCCGGATTAAAGCAGGGATCTAACTGCTAATAGCAAGACAAGTAGAGAGTTAGTTTTATTTTTGCTGTTTTTTAATGCACCACTTGTAGAGGTTTAATGAGTCAGACTCTGTCTAAAATAGTTCAAGCAGGGAACTTTCATTATGTTCAGTGAACGGAGGCCATATTGGATTCAACACTTAAAAAATCTGGCCTCACGTGTTTCTACGAGGCTTGGTCGAGTCGGCTGAGTCTTAATTTAAATTTACAAAAACAAGGAAGAGAAATGTTTTTTTTTCTTACCCCAAATTTTGCCCTTCTTTCTGTTAATCTGTCCCATATCTAATGAAATAACTCGACTGTTATGGTAAATCACAAAATCTAAAAAGTATAAGGAGTATGGATACCTCTGTGTGGTACTGTATGATCCATTCAAGACGGAAAATATATAACATTTTCTCAAGAATGAAATTAAATCTAAATGCTTTGTGTTGGAGCCTATGAGAAGATTTACCTTATGACTGATAATCTCTTGCCTTTAGCTACCCTAGTACTGCCATCTGAGCTGAATCCTTCCGCAAATTCCCCCCAGTACTCAGTTTTTCTTATCCATCTGCAGCTGCAGCCTTCTGACCGTATGGCTAACATCGGCCACAATCCGAGCAGCATTTCTTTTTCCACCTATTGCTTTTAATGTTGGAGAGAGATGCTAAAACCGTCATGGTTATATTTAATATTTATAGGAAAGAGATCCATTTTTTTTAACAGGAGGAGAACTGTTTCTTAATGACTTCCTACAAAAAAGTAGAATGAACCGCTGCCGTAACTGGGAGGAAACATGCTAACATTAGCACGAGTTATCAGCAAACTTTGGTGTATATAAACAAAGTGTTTAAAAATAGGACTTCAGACTTGATTTAGATTGTGGCTTTAAGATTTGAGACTCGGCCTTTGCTGCTGCTATGAGACATGGGTCTTCTTCACATGTTTAAACAGTGAAAGGAAGCCGGCATGTGAGCTACAGTTCATGTTTTTACTATGAGGAGATTCTCTTGATTGTTAGTCATTTACGTTGGTGCATCACAGGCTCTTAATAATCTGTTCATATTAGGTGTAGCTTTATAAGAATGACCACATGCACAAAGGCTTCATTTAAAGGCATTGCGTTATACACAATTTATTTATTTGATGAAGTCTGACCGTCTTTAACAAATGCTTAATGTTAAAGGACTGGGATCTGTTTTAAGAATGTTAGAATAAAAAGGTTTTAGCTAAAATATACTTCTTATTTTTGGTCATTTCCATTATGTTCTGTTTTATTTTGGCCTTGCTGTCTCTTACCACTCCCCCCTTTTCTGCTCATTTCCCCTGGAGTTACTGCATTAACTCTGTATTTTGCATTCACATCTCGTTCACTACACGTCTGTTCTGTTTTTGAGGCTTTAAAGCCTTTACAAGCTGTATTTTGGGGTGGGATGTTTCTCTTAACACCAATTCCCTTCACAATTTGAACCTTTCTGCTTATTGCTCCGTCCAAACCCACCCATAGTCTGATAGTACCACTTGGCACAATGCATAATGGTTTTTTTTTTTGGTTATTTTCCTTTTTTAGCTACAAACCATGCTTACACGCAGTCTTTCATTTCATGCCGTGTTTCTCATTTTCCTTCATCATTTGTCGTCATCACCCTGACTGACCCTGTTAATACACACTCAGACTCGCACACAGACTCCCTCCAGACCACCGGGCCACAGTGTGCCAGCCTCTCTGCTCTGTTTTGTGGTAGCTGTGTGTGTTTTACAACCCTTTACTTGGCTCTGTTAAAATGCTCGGCACTCTGTAAAGCCATTAGCTTTGCTCTAAAATAGCAAGTAGGACACAAACTGTAAATTGAAATTCTGAACAGGATTTTTACAACTGATTTAACACAAGTGCACAGTTATCATGTGAGAGCAGTGAAGCCTTCTATACATGAGTTAAATGTGTCTTTTCTAACACAGTAGTTTAAACAGTGATTTCCACCTGTAGTGACAGAGCTGTGAATCTCTCATCTACACAGCAAGTATAACTGAATAAAACCTTTTTCAGGTTTGGGAATAAAAGGTTTTGGTATCTAAGTACTTCTAAGTATAAAGTATTACTACACGTCTTTGGAAATATAGTAGCCGAACATGTTGCAGATATTAGGGCTCTGTTATTGCTTACAGCAAAAATGTAAAAATGTTTCCAATTTCATTCATTTGTGTCAATTTCTGTGTCTTTGAGTTCAGAAGGAAGCGTTAAAAAAAATAAAAACTGCAGCTCTTGTTCCCTAAACTAACAACAGTTCAACATTTGTTTTATTCTGGATCTTTTATCATGATAAGTGTACTCTATATTTCAGTGGGTTTTTTTGTTGTTGTTTTTTAACAGACCATAAAACATGAATTTAGATTGTGCAGAAATCTTTATCTTTACTCTGCACAACATTAATATGTGAGGAGGACTCAGGAAAAACACGTCCATTTGCTGTCCCACTTTGAACAGGCGGTTTGCTACTAGCTGGGTTTCTATTAACTGTCAAATAGAGCAAATCATAATTACGAAAATAAATGAGCAAAATAGAAAGACTGCAATTCTTTAATTTTCAATAGAAAACCCTTTATGCTTTAATTAGGTTGTTGTTTGAGCTGTATTGAAATTCTTATATCTTGCAAAACTGCAATGGAAACACTTTTTGCGTCAAACGAGTCACATGATCTGCAACTGGACCTTACTGCCTTATAAAAAGACGAAGACCGTCAGAAGGGATGAAGGCGTCCACTAGAGCTAAAACATGGATATGTGGTTCTTAGAGTTGTCACCTGAACAAGTAGATTTATGTACAATTTCTACCATATCTTTTATTGAATGGAAATACAGCAATTTCAAAACATTGTATTTTCAAAATTAGCAGAATATCTACATAGTCGCTCACATTTGTAATGGAAACGTAGCCGTTTGTTGTCTCTGCTGACAAAAGGTTCAGATGTTAAACTTTTTATTGGCTTTAAATTTACTCCAGTATAGAAAAAGGTCATCTTTTAACTTCCACTTTAGTTAAATCTATAAGTGTTTGCAGCTTTTCACAGAGCCGCTGCGTAAAGTTTCCTGGATGATCCACTCACACTTGAACAGCATCACTCCAGATGTGAATACGTTCATGATAGATGAAGATGGCCTCTCTCTGTCCAGCTTCAGAGGTATGCGGAGACATTAATATCCGCTGAGGCGTAGCAATCTGAATGCAGAGGATCCTGGAGCGCTCCAGATGGCCTAATGTGACTCGCAGCAGGCTAAAGACACTTTAATTGACTCACCTTGCTTATATCAATCAGTTCTATAAACAGGGTTATTATTACTGGTGATTTAAAGTCAATTACATATTCTGATGAAATAATATATTTCTAATATATTTATTCAGTTTCTTCTTGATTAACCATTTTAGTTTCAATCCTCCTGGATTACCGTGATCGGTGCATTAGAAGGTGTTTTATTTGAGGGTTTTTTTCCTCTGCAGAGGAATCCACACATTAATGTTTTTGGAGCCGATTCCAAGCGCTTACATTTCTGTCCTGTCAGCCCTGCACATGAAAAATTGTTGTTTTCAGTAAATATGCATTAACATATTTTCTAGTGAGAAATTTAGAACAAAAAAAATCAAAGTTATGATATGTATTTATTAACTTAATATCAATTATATAAGATTTAAATGAAATACCTTTATGGGATCATTTGCTTTACAGAAGCTTCAGATAAAAAAAATGCTTTTTTTTTTTTTTTTTCGCCAAAGTATTAAATTGACAAAATCTTGACTTTGTCAGAAGTCTTTTAATGTTGGAAGCAAACTTTGAACACACAAACAGCATGAAAGCTTGAAGCTTTTGGAACTGTACTGGGCAACTGTATTTCCCACACATGTAATGTGGAGACGGTGTGGATTGATAGATCAGATAAAGCGGAAGCATATTTGTTCTGCACAAACATGTGAGTGACGGATGTCAAAAAGCTCTCACTGCGGATTTTCTTGAACCACAGATGTTGAAGAATGGTGCCAGATGTGGTTGAAGCTGGTAACATATTGTACGGCAAGTCGTTATTGTTTAGTTAGACTTTTCTGAAGCATGAAAGCCGTAGAGGTGAACAGATTGGTCCTACATGCATACATTTAGACATTTACTAGGAAATGTTTGCCTTTGCATATTTTCTTAATGAGCCTAAGCATGCTTTTTCCTCTCTTAATGTGTCTTTGCTTCGTTTTTCTGTTTAGTCTCAGCTGAACTACAAAGTTCTGTCTTGTATGGTGAGGTTATCCTAAAAGCACGGTTTTCTCTACCATGGTCATAATAATAAGAAGCTTTATGGCTCAATGACGCCTCTAATGAGCACTGAAGAGAGCTGGCAGCAAATTTTTTCCGCTCTCCCTCACAAACTCAGGAAGTCTCTTTCTGTCCCTATTAAAGGCCTGAAATATGGTGGTTAAAGAAAAACGTATTTTTTGTGTGTTTTTATTCGTGCAAATGCATGTGGGTGTTGCGCCGCCTTACTGTTTGGAAGCTCTGTAGCCCTTGTGGTGGATGTTTGCACTAGAGTACGTGTTACTGTTAGTCTATTTAAATCCATAGCTTGTGCATTTGTGCGTGTTTGGTACCATAAAAATGAATGAAGTGTTACTGGCTGAAATGTCAGCGTGCGACTCTCTATCAGCTAAACTCTAAATAGTTCCAGGTTGGTAAGTGCGTGTGTTTTTTGGCCAGCTCAAACTGGAGAAACATCAGAAAAATTGACTTTCGATCCAGCATGTACAACTCGGCAAGTTATTGCAATGAAAAGAAGCCACAAAATTACAGAATGTAGACATCAGTTTTATACTGGGACGTCTTTATGTTAAAGAAAATGGGGTTGTGGGTTTACATGCAAAAAGATTCATGTTGGATGCCTTTAGAGCAGATCAAAGTCCCTTTATAACTAACTCTTCATGGAGTAAGTTGTAACTGGTTGGAGCTTTTACTGTGGCATTTTCTGGATTAAAGTAAAGCCTGAAGCCATGTCAAGCTTCTGTATAATTTTTAGTTAGTCAAGTTATATCTAAATAAATTTGAATATCAATATAAAGTTGACTTCAACTATTCCAGATGATATTTTGAAATTCAGGTCAAATAAATTTATTTTACCTTTCTACATTTTGAACACAGATTTTAAGTCTTTTGGGGATTATAGATTTCAAACGACACAAAATGTAGTTTCTCAGACTCTTTAGCACAAGTCATTATCAATTAACGTTGATGGTGGCATTCCAGCTGATGCCTTTCTGTGAAACGGATTCAGAGCTAAACAGTGCCAGGCCAAAAGTAGATACTATGACTAAAGGTTGTCTGTCTTCCGGCTGTGACGGTCTGTAGACACTTTTTTCTTCATTATTATTATTATTCTACTATTGTGTTTAAATGCCCAGAGAATATCTTCTTACATCCTCTAGCCTTGTACTAGGTATTACCTCCTTTTGGGAAACAAT
>JAUZNJ010067449.1:0-26355 GCA_034780135.1 Jordanella pulchra
TGAGGGCTCCAGCCCAGGGGACTCGAGGCGCACTCTGCTGGAGGAAAGATGGAGCGGCAGGCTCCGGATCCCAACACCATCTCCACACACGGTACCTTTCACTATGGAAATATTGCCTATTGTTTTAAAGTCCTAAACACCAGATTTACTAGTCTAAACTACTTTATACATTTAATAATTGATTAGTAACATAAAGCTTGTGTTAAACTCATCATTCATTGGTTATGTATAAAACTTGAAGGTTTTGATCCTCACTCTTTCATAGTTTGTTTTTGTACAAGTGCACGGACTGCACCTTGCAAAAGTCTCTACACCTCTACACAGTTTGGTACATGTTCAAAGTCAACACAAAGTTATGTCAGGAAAAGAAAAATATTTAAGTTTAAATATTTTTTTTTGATGGAAATTATTTTTAGCCTCGGAAACCTTTAGCAAAAGTTTTTCTAGCATTGACCTGCTTTAGCTTTTTACATTTTCCCATCAACTCTGACTGGTATGGAAGCCCTTTCTCTGTCTCTATGATGAAAATAAATGTGTCGCAGCTATGAGATTGTTAATACATAATAAAAAATGTATGATTTTTTAACAAAGAGTAGGAATTCATTCCATCACAGAGGTGGAGATAAGCTTTAATGCTCTTATGTCTCTGTGGAAGGAGAGGATCCCCACAGTGTGATTCGATCATCACCTGGATGAATCCATTCAAAGAGTTCAAGTTCGGTCTCAGTGGAGCAGAGCAATTTCATCCCCATGTTTGCTTTGTCCTCTGGCTTTTGATGAAGTGACTCTTTTCTGGCCCTTTCCCTCTTCTAGAGGTGTTGAAAGTCCTCACATTTTTTACTGGCATAATAATAAGAAAAGAAAGTAAAAATACTAATAGAGCTCCTTCAATTAGGTAAAAGTAGAAAAGTACAGCTTCTAATTTTACTATTTTTACTAAGAAAAGGTTCAATAAAAATAAGCTGCTTTTCATATCTCCCTCATTTTCCTATTTTTTTGTGTTTCTAGAGAAACCAGAACAATTACTGACTCCATCTAGTTTTATTAGATAATATGGATTGTACTGAACACAATTCCTGCATTAGCAGCTGAATACTTTTAGAGCTTTGGTATACACAACATTAAAGTTGCAAAACTGAATTGAGAAAGAACTTAAAACAGGTAAATACAAAATCTGATGATGGGTTGGATGGGGAATAGCTTCATCTCAGAATCTGATCCAGCTCCCTCAGTGTTTTTACATGAACTAACTCGACTCCAACTGGGAAGATTTTCTTTACGCTCTTGACTTTTACTCTGTTTTGTTGTTTTATCATGTCTTTATCATTATGTGAAGAAGTAACAAGCCATGCTGGAAAAGGTAGTACAAATAGAATAAAAATGTTTGTTCTCAAATGTAGTGAGTAGGATAGAAATTCTTCAGAAAAATGAATACTCAAGTAAAGTAAAACTACTAATAAAAGCTACTTAATTACAGTAACAAATCCACAGATTAGTCTAACTGTAGCCATTTTTAATTGAGTAGAAGAAGAATAGGGTTGGTGTTGATCGATTCGCTTTGGGAATTCACTTACAGTTTTGACAGTATTAAGGAGTCAAACTTAGTGTTTGTTTGTTATACTATCTGATAAGAGGCCTATATCGGAACAAACGTATATGCTGTTGATTTCACTGTTAGATCTTGTTCCACACTGCATGTTTATCCCAGCTCATACGTTTGTTTGATTGGTTGTATATCTCTGGGCCACTACTGTAGAGCACATAAACAGGCATCAGATCTAAGAGAATAAAATAACTGCTCAGAAAAAACACAAAAACACATAATTTATGTTCTGTTAATGGGCCATTTTTTGGCTTTTTGAACATGATCCGAGCTGTAATTATAGACTAGCTGATGTGCTCATTAGTGTTCGAGGAATAAGTGATGCAGCTCCTTAGGTCTTACTGAGGAGATACATTAATTTAGCAAACATTAAAAGCAAGGCTTGTTTGTTTCTCTTCACTCTGCAGCCAGTAATCCTCCTCCTGGATCACTGTGGGAATTTCCTGATGTGTAATAATCTCTATTTATTGTACAGAGGTGCTTTTCAGATTCTTATGCAAAAGGAAATTTAATCCCAACATCCCAACATTGGAAACATTAAAATTGTTCTCAGATTGACATTTGGAGTATTATCTTGATTCGCTCCCCCCATCCTATGTATCTCCCCACAGTAATAGTTTTTATTCTTGTTAGTTTTCCATTTTTTACACAAACCTGAATGCACTCGCTAAGTTTCATCTTTTCACAAATATTGGCTACATCCTCCCTTACATGCACTGAGTTGTTACTACATGGCAGCAACTCTATATAGGAAAAAATGAAGTTTGCAAACAACCATTACAGACAAAAGGGGATTTAGGTGACAGGTGGGCTGGTTTCAGAATTTCAAGAAACTTCTTGTTCAGAGGAAATGGCCCAAAAAAAGGAAAAACATTCAAAGATGTCAGAAAATAGGCAGAATAGTAGAAAAGAAACAATAGTTCAAATAAGCTCCTGTGATAATCGTTATAAGTAGAACACTAACAGATAAAAGCAAAAGGACAACAGACGAATGGTGAAGGAACAGGAGCCATAATGTCATGAATTCAGATGGAGACCCAGAGCTGAGCTGTAAGTAACTGATCCCCCACACCGTCCCCTTCGGCCCCCAACATGGAAACAGGGCTGGAAAATACGTTAATACATTTTTCTGTTTGTTTTTTTTTTTATTACAAACATTATGGCCTCAGTTTAGGCACCATAAAGAGTTTGAATAGAAACACCGACTTGCACTCAGCACTGTGGATACGGTTATTTTGAATTGGCTCAGATGACTTTCTGCATTTTGATTGTTTGGACAGGCAGCAGATGGGAGATTAACCCCCTTTCATGCAAGATCTAAATGTAGATTTCCTCACTGACAGAAGACAGAGAGGGAAACAGCAGAGCTGAATTTCCTTCCTTTTTTTTAAAAAATCAAGGAATAAAACATATTTGTCAGCTACAAAAGTGAATATTTTTGATGTTGCTGCAGCTCTTCTGCCTAACACCTACACCTGCAAACAAAAGCAAAGCAAGTCTTGAAACACACAGGCTGGTAAAGCACAGCAGTTAATAGCAAAGGATATTTTCTGTATTTTCTTAACTAAACCACCTTCTCTCACATGCATACGTGAAAATGTGTTGTCACGACCCATTACAGCTACATTAGCAAGTTATTTCATCAGCCAAACCACACCTGTCAAGTTTTATCCCACGGAGCCACAGCACTTTTATTTCGCCGCTCGGGTTTTTCTGTGTAGGCAGGCGTCATGTCCCTTCACTTTGCTCAGACTAGAGTGACAAAGTTTTCCTCGCTGGCATTTCGCTTTGACGTTCAGCGCCAAACAAGCTGTTAAATGGAGGAACATGCTTGTTTGTTTTTTTTCTTACCCCCCTCCCCCACCCGCCACCACCCTTTTCCATTGAGTGTGTGTGCCCTTCTGCTCCTGTGGTGAAAATAAACCAGCGCGCAGCAAGGCATGCTCAGGATTTTCATCAGAGCAGTGGTGTGAAAGACAGCCTGAGGAAGAAGAAAAGTCGCCAGACATGTTATTCAGCTGTTAAAAAAAAACAACACCAAAAAATGATAAAATGAGTGCATATAAAACACTCTCCTGAACTTAAAAAAGAAGAGGGAGTGGGTGTATTTGCACTTTTCTTTGTGTTTCTGTTGAGTGACGTAATGGAACAGGGTCAAAGATGGGTCATCGATGAAGCGATGGAGGTCAGGCAAACTGCACCGCGGATGGGTGGGGGCAATGCTAGCACTACTTTAGTGTTTCTCTTTGGTTTTCTGCAGCCAGACATGCCTGCAATAATGGATGCAGGCACAAACACAAACAGAGGCTGTGATGAAAATAAATGCTCCACATGCTGAGGGCTTTAAACTGTTATCAGAGAACCCAGGTACAGTTCGTTGCCTTGTTCTGTTGATCTATTAGGTCTGTTAAAAAGAACACTGGATTTGACTTTGTGTTAGAAGAATGTGTTAAATTAGTGATTTTTAAGGCTGCCCGTGGGGGACATTTTATTTAGTTGAACAACATTATACAAACCACTGCTGCCGCCCAAGGTGGCATTTATGGGCAATTATGACAACAATATAATAAAAAGAGAAGAGAGATGGTGTATTCAGCAGACTTTTTTTAAAAGCCTTTTTTTTTTCAAGACAATGGAAAAACTTTATTTTTTTAGCATAAGCCAAATCTTGTCAAACATTAAAGAGATGGATTCTTTTTTTGTGTGTGTTTGTCCTGTTTTGCCAATATACTGTAGCTCTGGGAATCGAAGTCCTAGAGCTAGATGATAGCTCAACAGATTTCTTTCACAAGCAGACCATTATGGTTGTTGCCATAAGGTTCCACTTAGTACTTGTATAAGAAACGTTATTTAAAATGATATAGGGAGTAAAATCGTATACGTTGGACACAGAGATGGAAAGGGAGGTGATAAAAAAGAGAGGGGATGAGAACTAGGGGGAGAGAGATAGAGACAAGAAAAAAACAAAACAGCAAAAATAAACAACACAGAAGACATACAGTAAACTGGATTCACACCTGTATGAAAGAAAAAAAAAAAAAAGAAAACAGACAACCAAAGTAAACATCAAAAAAGCTTCCAGAGCAGCAGGTATCCCTTAGATATGCATGCGTGTGGAAAGCAAAACCTATGATAATTACAGGGTGGTATAAATATGTAGCTGCAGCTTAGTATTTAGCATCAGTGTGTGAACACCTGGAACAAAACTCCTGTGGTATTTATGCATGGGCATGCTCATGTATAAGGATTCACAGTGCTTCTTTAGAGGGAAAATATGATCAATAGCAGGTGTGGGTGGTCCCAGATTCACCCTACAGGGCCCAGACTGATAAAGAGTCAACCTGATCCAAAAGCACCCCAGGTCACTGGGACACAAGGAGGGTAGATGAAAGCTGTATTATGTTTTATATGTATTTTTTACCTCCAAATTCAATGTGACAACATTTAATAAAGAAACTTTTGCATTGTTAGAGTCATGTTGGGTTGAGTCATAGCCCAAACGCAGAACAGCCCAAGAGACAAGGAATAGGTTAAAAGGTTTATTGAAGGATCCAACAATGGATATGAGATTTGGTTCCGGGAGAGAGGTAAACAGTTCCAGGGTTCTGGTCACACTGGAAGAGGAAGGTGATGGTGGTGAGTTCAAGTCAAGAGACTGTGTGGGAAATTAGAGAATATTTGTATTGGTTTGCCCTTTTACCAATATAGTTTGCTTAAAAACGTTATCAAATTAGATTGGTTGTTGTAAAAAATGATTGGTTGGAAACATAACTTCCATCCAAATGAAAAAAAAAAAACTATGGATTGTTTTGAATAAAACCGACTAACACCTTTTATTTTGCTCATCATTGCCCAAGTGGCACAAACTTTTAGGGTCTGCTTGAATTTATGTCACTAAAATGACAGAAAACAGCGTACCTTAAAAGATTGATCTATTCTAATATCATTTCCACACACAAAATTTACAAAAATATATTACACACATTCATGAACAGTTTCAAAGGGACTTAGAAAAAAAAAACTATTGGAAAGGTCACAGATTATGATGCTAAGTGTAGTTATGAACTGCGCCAGTAGGTGGTGTCACGTTCACATGAAGCTCCATGAACTGAGTGATCCGTTGAAGCAATTTGGCCAAATTGTTCAAAGGCCTCATGAGGCTTCATCTCACCATCACTACTCAAAGGTCTTACAGGAAATGATCACCTTAGGAAACAGGAGACACAAGAGTTATTGTAAGTCAGGGAAAATCTCAGGAGCTCATGCTGAAGGCACTGAATACCATTGCTGGCAAAACACTCAGGCTCAGAGGTGCAGATCTCAGCATCTAATGAAGCCCCACTAATGATGACAGATAGGTAGCACCTGGTGGAGGACCGCTCCCAACATAACTAGTGGCCCTATCTCTCGGGGAAAAAGGAGAACACGAGGAAAAACAAACAAAGGAACCCAGAACCCTGACAGTTAGAGTTATTCTGCTGTGTAGGAAAATGCAGAAAGTTAACATAAAACATGTCAGCATAACTTTTTGACTGGCAATATTTCCCTCCCAAATTCAGAAAATATTCCCACAGCAACTCAAAACTACTGTAAAAACATTAAGTACTTTGTAAAAATTACTGAAAACAAAAACAAAAGAGTCTTTACCTTATCTTAAGACACTCCATGCAAACACTGTCTGCACCAAGGAAGCTTTTGTTACAATATGACAGTGAAAAAGTGCCAAACTGTGTCCTAACTGAGTCCTAATTTATGACTTTTTAATATAACAACATTGAATCCCTCATGAAGCCACATTACAAAATAGGGTAGATCAAATTTGTAACACAGATCTTCAAAAATGCGAATAGACTTAACGTTCTTTAAAGCATTTTTCATTTTCTATTTCTTATTTTACCTAATGTTGCACAGTACCCATAGGCTTTTACCTTATATTTCACAGTTTACTCCTCAATGAGAGCATCTGTCATTGCTCCATCCCACCTTCATGTCATAAAGGTGGCCAGGGCTCTCAGAGGTAAACTGTAGCAGGAATGTCCCAGGTTGACTTAAACCTGAAAAGAGCCGGATAGAATTGGAGGGTTGAAAACACACAGAGATGGGGAGAAGACTTTCAAGTTTTCCTTAAAGAGAAGAAGATTAAAGATTTTTATGCTTGAAAAAGCTTCTAAAAGAGGTTAATTAACAGGTGCTAAGGGCATCAATATGTATAATTGGTGTGCATGTGTGATGGTGTGGGAGTGGAGTTGCAAAAGCATGCACATCATGTCAGAGAGACTCGGAGGATGTGTGTGAGTCATCAGGTTAGGACTAGACCGACTTGATGAGATGAATTGAGTCTGGTGTGCTGCTGCTTGGGTGGAAAGAAAACCAGCAGCCACACGGCCCTTTCTGGAACCACTTTGACACCCCTGACTTAAACATTTTTTCATATTATAAACAAATGTTTTCTCTCGTGAGATATTCTTGAGTGTAGGAGTGTTTTAACATAAGTTTCAAGAGCCAAAACGATTTGGAACATTTTTTATTGAGGCTAGAAAGCTTTTAGTTTGACTTTATGCTGCAAATAGTCAGATCTGGTTACCCTGAGTGGTAGTTATTTTAGCAATTTGCATTACTGTTAAGAGGTTGCGTAGCTAATATGTTAGTTAACGGAGCATGGTTTAGTGAAGCTTAGCAAAAGTGCGCCCAGTGAGATCAGCAGGGTGAACAGCTAGAGCTCTGGCTTGGTGACGGGGATGAATAAAAAAAACTGCAATTAATACCAAAATATACCGCTTATAGTTAACTGTACATAGTCTTTTTTTTCTGTGCTACTGGCTAGAGGTGAAAAAATATGTACCGAATTTGCATCTGAAATGTCTGAGATATCTGAACAGCAAACATATAAAAAATCTGCTGTTAAAAATTAGAAGACCCTACCCCCTTTTTAACAAGGTTTTCATTTCTGAAGGATTTTTTAAAATGCTAAATCCCTGTATAATACTGCAACATCCTCAACAGCAGTTATCAGTGGAAACAAACTAAAATAAGAAAATAAAATCCTTATTTTCTACTCAGTGTAGGGAAAGAACTAATGTGAAACTTAATGAGGAATGACTGTTAACCCGAAATCAAGAATCCGTGTCTTGCATTGTAAGCTCCTCTGGTCAGAAAGCGTTCATATCACTCGCTGGCTCTTTTTCCCTACTCTTCTCTCTCTGTAATTACAGATTTCAGCAGCCACGGTTCCCTTGGTGCTCCGAGTCTCATCAGAGTCCTCGTTCACATTTCCTCGTCAAATTAGACTGGTGTGTGATTAGATCTGGCGGAGTGGCGCTCGGCACATTGGCTGTCAGAGTCAGTCAGTATGAAGTCTGGCCTTCTCAACACGCACAGCTGTGTTGTTGCAAAACATAAAACGTGTTTCACATCATTTTAATGAGGGTTTGACGGAGGGAAGGAAGAGGAGCTGAGAATGGGTGGATTTGTCCACAGCTCATGTTAAAGCCGTCAGGGGTCTGAGAGCATATTGAAGCTTTCTGGAGTCAGAAATTTCCTGATCCTACCTGTGAGAGGTCAAATTACTCCTTTAAATCAGCATGGCGGTAATAGTGGGATGTAATACTACCATGCAAGCTGTATGATTCAATGTGTTTTTTGTTTTTTTTCAAAAAATGCAGATTTTATTGGCTGGCCATCTTGGAGTTCACTGCGTAATGATCGTACCTCTGCTGCTACAATATACTGACAAGTGAATATTAGCAGAACTGAAGGCCATGCTGAGAGTGGATGGTAAAAGATGGTAAAGAGCTCTGTTTAAACTGAAAAACATTGCCTGTTGGAGTTGATGTGGGTTCTGCAGGTTTCAAAATGGCTCTCTAACATACAACCCTGTACAGGCATCGTATTCACCTGTGTCCAGGCTGGCCAGGCAATATATACAAGAGAGACTTTTTACACCTGCAGCAGTATGTAAAGTAAAGTTGCAACAGTATTAATAAAGTTATGAATACTTATATAAGATGCAATACATTTTTAAAAGTCATAGCTCAACATTTTTTTATCAAAATATTTTTTTTTATAACAACACATCTACAGAACGTCTGGTATCATGCAGAGTAAAAGTATACATTCTACTGGAAGAAAGTGGTATATCAATATTTGTATTTTACATGTGGGGCTCAAATACTTTAATATTTGATTCAAGTTATGATACCAACACAACATGAAAGGTTTCTGCACCAGTAGGAATAGTAGGGGGCTGTACGGTGGTGCAGTGGTTAGCACAGCAATTAGATTCTGGGTTTGATCCCGGCCTGGGGTCTTTCTGCATGGAGTTTGCATGTTCTCCCCGTGCATACGTGGGTTCTCTCTGGGTGCTCCTTCCTCCCACAGTCCAAAAACATGACTGTTAGGTAAATTGGCATCTCTCAATTGTCCCTAGGTGTGAGTGTGTGTGTTCATGGTTGTTCATCCTTGTGTGTCTATGTGTTGCCCTGTGACAGACTGGCATCCTGTCCTGGGTGTACCCCGCCTTACGCCCTTAGTCTGCCAGAGATAGGCACCGACCCAACCGCAAGTTCAAACTAAACTGCCCTCGTAGCTCTTGGTTCAAAACTGTACAAAATCAGTTACAGCGCCTTTAAGGCTGCAAAGGAGCTCAAAAGCCACTTGACAGACCTCACAACTAACTAAAAACAACAAGAAACTCTTAGCAATGGGGCACGCATTGAGAGATGAACCGTCGGACTTAGGCTTTCAGAATCCAGCCCTTTATGTTTAAGCCAGAACTACAAAGGAGGCAGACACAGTGGAATCTGAATCTTCCCAGCAGCAGTGGAAAACTACAAAACTGTAGCGCCTTATGTGATAGCAGTCCTTTGCCCAAAAACATTTAGCTTAGCATACAAACTTCCATGTAGCAGAGCAATAAATAAATGAATGCATGATAGAAATCTGTATATTAAATTATTTTTTCATGGTTGGTTTACCGTTGTTTGCTGGTAACTTACACCATAAATGAAAAGGCAAAGCATCAACCCTCCGACTGCACTGCAGGTGAGTTTCCTGTTGTTGAAACCCCCCTCTTCTCCAAATGCAGGCTTGATGCCATCTTTGTCTGGTATCGTCACAGGTTAGCGAAACATTCAGGTGCAAAATGTGCAGCACAGGCAAGAGGAGCTGCAGGGAGAGTCACTGGAACTCTACCCATTGCTCCCTGGTAGTTTGGTTAACAGGCAAAATTATATTTCCTTTTTATTTTATAACAACCAACAACAAAGCATTTGATATTAGCGTGACGTTTTGACATCTTTAGTTTTTACAGAACTCTTTATTTACGGCGGCGACTCTGCGTCATAACTTCAGCTGTTGGAAGAGAGACAGGCTTGGCTGATGTTACCGTCCTGTTATTATTGACGTCGATAGATTGGCAAAACCAAAATGTTTTGGAGAGTGTGCTCTAGTGGGTTTTTCAGGTACGAACAAAGAGTCTAAAAGAAAAAGATCTTTCACACTTCAGCAGGTTTTAACTGAGGCCCAACCGCCTCATAACCATTTTATTCTGAAAAAATCCAATTTCTGGGTGATGACTCCTTAATAAATACGATCTCAACAACTTTGTCACAGCATTTAAAGTGTTTTTAATAACAATTAAAACATTTTAAAGGACTTGTTTTAATGTATTACTGTAACTTAAGGGCTGGGAGTTGATTTATTGACACCTTGGCTTTCATTCACTTATGATGGAGTTTATTTCTATGTTCTCCAGCTTCTCCCACTGTTTAAAACTGCAGCTCTAAGTTCCTCCTTTGTATGTTGGTAACTTGTTGCCATTATTGACAGCAAAATATGTCATTCGTGATACTACAATACAGCACTGAAGGCTGAAGCTGTCGTCATCTGACTGGGAGCTAAGGAGGCTAAAACAATCACATAAAAGCTGCTGATTGGCTAAACATGATTAAGAGAGTCATGGCTAATCAACCAGAGACAGCAGGTGTTAACCTGAATAAAGAGGCCAAGTGAGCATATTTAAACAGCAAGACAGACACAGACACGGTTGTGAAGATGATTCAGATACAAAGTTTTTCGTTTTTTTATTTAAAGAATTTGTTATAAAATTGCTTTTTTGCACCAAGTAAGGAAATTTAGGTGCGATAAAGGTAAAAACACATAAACAGCAGAAAGCTTGCATGTACACACAAAATTAAATCACATAAAAAAGAAAAGTTTTAGATTGAGCTGCACATCAGAACAGAAAAAATATATACAAGAAAGACAAAAAAGCTCTGTGTTTACTATTAAAATAGGCCTGCCCAGGAAAGAATAAGAAAATGTCATTTTTAAAGAAAAGCAAAAGCCAGATCACAAATAACTAGAGAGCTGTGCAAAAACATGATTGAGGAAAACAATGCTTCCAACAATAGTCAATGATATCTATTCAGATAAAAGCAGTGATGTAAAAAACAACAAAACCGCTCCTCCGATCCTGAGAAATAAAACCTTGACATAAATCTAGAAGCAACAAAGTAGAGCTGTGTTTCAGAAGCACATTTAAAATAACATCCATGGATTTGACCTCTTTAACAATGTACACGGTTCATCATTAACGATCTACAGGAAGCTCGCACCACTTTCAACAGAGCTCACCAGTGGCTGGCAGCTTTATAGCCGATTCAAGTTGCTTAAATGGATGAGTCATATTCATATCAGTGGTTTGGGGTTTGTGTTTTTGACCTATGGTTGCATTACTCAGCGCGAAACACTGGAGATATCTTAACAGTAAAATCTATATTCTGATGACTCATTTCTTTGGGGCTGGATACGTAGATCTTCTTGACTGTAGTATTAATGCATTTATCAAACCAAAAAGAGTATTCCACTAAGTGGTTATGAACCTTAATTAATTCGTCTGACTGGCTGTTAGTGGTAACAATCGTTCTGAGGTCAGAAGGCCAACAAACACTCTACAAGTTACAGTAAACGGCCCATTAGAGACGTGTTAATGAATCCGTGTATAAAGCAAGTCATAGAAAACAAGGAAGGAAAGGAGGTCGTTACTTTGATTACAGGCTAACATGTGAGGTTGTCAGCATCCCAGTCTGAGCATCATGACACTGGGTTTGTTTCTAACCATGTGGAAACAGCCAGAAGCAGCTGTGCCCCCCCACTTTAAGAACGTCCTGCAACGTTCCCTCACTGCGCAGCTTAAGCGCTTCATTTCACTTCAAAATGTCAGCATCATTTTCCAGGAAGTTTGATGAAGCAAATGATGCCACTTCACAGCTCATTACTGTGGAGGATGTAGAGGAATCGTTCGGTTGGATGAGAAACAGCAGCAGGAATGTTTTAATCCTTTAGTTTTGTTAGGACTGCTTTAAGACTGGCTTTGAAAATGAGAAAAAAACATAACATCTTGATCATTATTTTCCAAAAAATGTATTTCTGTTTGCTAAATACTTTGTTGATACTCTTTTTGCACGAATTGCTGCATCACTGCAGCGTGGCATAGAGAGGATCAGCCTGTGGTTCCGCTGGGATGATCAGTTTGTTAGCCAGTCAAGGACTGGTACCAGTTCAAGTTGGAAAATAAAACCAGCATTTTCATAAAGCTTGACTCTAATTTTGTCCTCTGTTCCTCCAGACTCTAGACATTAGTTTTTAAATCGAATGCAACTTTAAAGCTACCAAAGTCATCAACATCCCCAGATGTAAAAGTTTGGAATATTTCCCTCTATGTGTAATGAATCTATAATATATAAACCTATTTTTGTAAAATAAATGACAAAAAGTACAGAACTTTTACCACGATGTTTGATTTTTTTTTTTTTTTTTACAGATGTACAGTAGATATAACCTGATAATAATTAACATTTTTATGGGACCTATAAATGCACTGCTTCTTGTACTTCTGTCAGTTTAATTGCACTTTCATTTTGCATGATATCTAAAACAAAGGGAAGAAGATTAATTTTAAAAGATGTCTAATAAAATTTTTTTTAATCAATTATGCATGAAGAAAGTGAAGCTTTGCTCTTGTTAAAGAAATACATATCTTATTTTTAGCCTTGAATTTAGCTGCTTGGCTCCAATGTTTTTAGAATAAAAGAGACAACCTCCTTCAACAATGATGATCCATGTGATCCTTGAGTGATTGTCAGTATTCATGGAGACCCTTTGCATGTTGAAAATGAGACACAGGTGAAAGAAGCTGATCTGCCTGCACGGCTGCGAGTAGCTAATCTATATTCAGGTTTGCAGAAACATTTAAAATCTTCTTATCCCATAATTCTACTTATAATGGCATGGTCCTGGGTTAGGATAAACCAAATGTTGGAGGTTTGGTTCTATTTTAATTTATTTTTTCTAATTAGACATTTAAATTCATTGCTTTATATGTACTTGTTGTGATTAAAGAGCAACTTTTCCTTCCTTTCTGTTTCCTCTATTAGTTGTAAATAATGTGCATCCTCTTATTTTTCATTGTTAAGTTTTAGAAGCAGAAATCAAATCAAACCAAAACCTTTTTGATTAAGCATCATCTGTTTTTACCTTCATACTGAAAAGTCTGTTGGTATAATAGATGCATACATCATAAAAAATGTTTTCTGGGTCTCATAACATATATTGTTTGTTAACTATTTAGTTGAAGACATCCAGGGTTTAATAATCTCTAAATAATCTATGCAGTTGTGTTCTCCTCCTCCCGCAGTCCATTCAAATGGAGCTGATGTGAATTAGCAATGATGAACATTTGTCAGCTGTTGTATGTGTGCTTCCTGAAAAAGCAACCAACTATTTATCATTTCTATTTATCCACACTTTTAAACTTTATGATAAAACTGTTGCTGGGTTGTACGTTTGTAGAGGATGCTTTACCCAGTATTGTTTGGCCGCATTAAAGCTTTTCATGCTAACCACCCATTGATTTAAACCTGTCTTTAGGTTGTTTGGAACCTTTCTAACAATAACCAATAATTGAAAGTAATTTCTAATTATTAAATATTAATTAATTTGGGGCACTTTTTAATCACATCTTATTTTGTTTTTGACAGACATCACAGTTTGGCTTATTTAAAAAGAAAAAAAACAAAAAATAATGGCTCCATGCAGACAGGGGTAAGACATACAGTTGGTGAAAATGGTTTGTAAAAATAAATCTTCAGACAGCTATATACAATTCACTTAACTTATACATTTGATTAAAGCAATCTAACTGCTGTACTGCTGGTCTCTGTACTGTTTATCTGGATTATGAAGATTATTAAAGCCAGGAGAGGCAACAGAAGATGTGACATAAGGGCAACACATCTGAGTAAAGGAAGACGAAGAGGAAAAACAAATTAAGAGCTGAACAGAGAAGACAAATGAGTTTGAAAATGTCTCCTGTGGGCTTCATGAAATAGTAAAGAGGTGAAGGAGTTGATGTACAATAAAGCTGCAGAGTAGCCTTAGAAAACCAAAGAGTCAGGAGGAGGGATTGTTCCCTTGACCAATCCCTAGATCGTTCCCTAGACCTTTGTCTGGACCAATCCCTGGACTATTCCATAGACCAGTCCCTTGACCTTATCCCAGACTATTCTCTGCACCAATACTTGGCTCATTCCCCGGACTGTTCCCTGGATCAATCCCTGCAACATTCTCTGGATTGACGGTTCCTTGTACTTGAGCATGAAGGCTCCCTATTTCTGGAAACTTCCAAGTAGCTTGGAATACAAAGACTATGAGAGCTTCAGAGTCAGAAGGCAAAGGAACTTGATTATAGCAGAACAGGAAAAATGAACAATTAATTTTATAATAAGCACTTAAATTACTTACATATTAGCATCTCTTTTTTTACTTTGCATTAGCTGTGTATAAATAAATAAAACAAAAAAATATAATACATGTGGTAAGTTATTATTTTTAATAAAATCATTTTGACCAAAATTTTGAAAAATACCAGTAAATACAGTTACATAGCAACACCATATGGTGTTTGCACTCAGCTTTGCGTTACTATGCTTGATAAGCAGGTGGTGATGAACCTGTGAGTTCAAAATGATAGCAAACTGAAACAAAAGAAGCAATGGCAACCTAAGATGATTCAGTGTGAAGCTGTTACAAGCTGTTCTTTGTTTACAGCAAATTGCTATCCAAGCGTTTATTTTTGCTTGTGTCAACCTTAAAACGGCAGAAATCTAGTAAGACTTTGTAAACAAATGTCAAATTTTATATTTGCTGTTTTTTTTTGTTGGTGTTTTTGTTCATTTTAGGAAAAAACTTTGTAGTATTTCACCTTCAGTGTTATAAATTAAAACTGACACCAAAGCCATCTAGGTAGAATCAGGTACATTTGACAAACATTGTTTGTTAATTTCTTGAAACTTTGCTTTATTTCAGAGCAAAGAAAATGCTGCAGTGCAGACATTGGTGTGTAAAGTACTCAAGTGTTTCTCATAGAGCATGAGTCATACTTACATAAGATATGCAGAATCAAGTGATGTTATAAGAAATGCTAATCAATGATATGTTAAAAAAATAACAAAACAAAAGTGAAGCTTGTCTTGTTAACAAAGGAAAAACGGTTTCTAAATGACAGGAACAGGTAATTAACCATGGAAGGCAAGGAGGTGAAACAGTCAAAGACTTTTAATATGTCCATCAGGGGATCTTACCTTTCAAAATAAAATTTCAAGTTAAAAATCATCCTCCCTTGTCCTTTTTTTTGGTAATACATTTCCAGGTGTTACAGCATATTCTGTGACCCATCATATATATTGTGAATGGTGCTGTTTGGTATTCTTCTCGCCAGTCTGATCTGGACTAATTATACCTTTCAAAGACTCTGACCTAAACCTAAGTTTTAAGTTAATTATTGAAAAGTTAATTTTTTGAAATTGTAACTCGCTCCGTCATATAAAACAGTGGGGAAACAAAGAAAACCGGACATTTCTTCACTGTAAAATAGGACAAGTTATGATGATATATTGTGTTTTATTATGAAAGGTAGTAGCATGGTGGGGCTTAGGACCGAAGCCACTATTGAGGTTTTTACCTTTTCTGTCCAAATGGGATTAAAAAGATACAAACTTAGCCTGCTACACCACATAGGGTCAGCTCTAAACCCTCATGCAGGAATAATCTGGGACCAATTAGTCAAATATACAGACAGGCTAACAGCTATTAGCAAACAAACATAAACCAAAACATGAAAGGGACACAAATCAAGGTTCCACGGTAGCATGTGTTTGAGTGAATTAGTTAGATCAAGTTTGTTAAAAGTGCAAATACAGTTTATTCTTTATGAAAATATAGTGTTTTAAGCAGCCAGCAGCTATAGTGGATTTAGAGGTTGTTGTTACTAAAACGTATGTGATTGTTTTAGCTAAGATTTTGATTTCAGGAGATTTCCAAGAATTAAGTCAACAGTCCTTGACTAAACAATAGATATAAACAGTGTTTGTTTAAAAAAAAAGACAAAGAAGAAAACTCCAACTCCCACTGTGTGCCTGTTATGAAATATCTGTCTGTATTGTGTTACTTTAAAGTATTTTATTTGTAATTTTACCTAAAAGTCTCTTGAGATCAAATCTTTCTTTTGAGGGAGAACAGACCAAAACCAAAATAAAAAACAAAAAAATAAAAAAAATCACTGAAGTATAAAACCAAACTTTAAAGAAGTCCTTACTGTGAACCTCGTCCCACTAAGAACTAGGAGGACTGCAGAGTATTAGCTTTGCAACTGTGTTGGCTTCAGCTCCAGCTGCAGTAACCCGAGCAGAGAACAGCTGTATTGGTACCCTGAGAGATTCTTCATTTTGGACTCTTGTCTGCTTAGTTCAGCAGTCTTCCAGCTGGTGCTCGGCTTATCAGTGAGGACTGATGAAATATTCCCTCGAGAAAATATTTATGAACCAGTTGCCTTAGTTTCTGGTTCTTAAGTATCTTTCCTTCATTTTGCTGAGTTGATCACAGACAAATGATGTTCATGTTCGCAATGCACTGTTTTAAGGAGCAAATCTATTATAGTTACCTTTTTACAAAACTGAATTTAGCTCATTGCCGTCATTCCAGAAATGCTGATGCCTTCTTGTTCTCGTACATTTTCCTCCTCACTTTAGGCTGGTTTAGGAGAGTATGTGAGAAATTTTATTGGAGGCATGGCTCATGGATCTCTCTTTGAATTTTCATTGGAATCTAATGTCATTTCCCTCACAAATGAAACTCCCCAGATGGTATCTATGGTGTGATATTCACTGAAGAAGACCAGAATGTAGAGAACTGCTGGATTCTTGTAAATATATTCTTTAGCAGCCTTTGCAGAGAGGATACAAGAAAATGCTGCAGAACACATCTAGCCAGTGTGCTGCTCTGGCTTGAGGCTTCTTGATCATGATCCATTAAAAAGTATTAAGTATTATATTTGCTCTCCACTTCATTCTGTTAGAGAAATGGCAAACTAAATAAGAATCATCCAGAAGCATAAAAACCATCTAAATGTCACCACATTCGTTCCTCCCAGCGATGTGAGCACATCAATTGTCCTGCCTTTCTAGTTTTAAGATAAAAAAATATACCAAAAAAAAGGAAGAATAAAGGCAGTCTGTGTGGGCATGTTTGGCAGAAAAATAGGTTTATTGAAATGCATGAGCTGTGCGGTGGCAGCCCTGTTGCCTTGCAGCGGGAAGGTCACAGGTTTTTCGATCTTTCCGCCTGGAGTTTGCATGTTGTGGCCGTGCATGCGTGGGTTCTCTACTCTAGCTTCCCTCCCACAGTCCACAAAACATTGTTCAGTTATTTGGGTTCTCTAAATTGGTCTGTGTGCATACAGTGGTCATCCTGTGCCTGAACTGCTTCTGATCCAATCACTGCTAAAGATAGGCACCAGCCCCCCCACCCCCTGAGACCCTGCAGGGACAAAAGTTTATAGACAATCAATCGTCCCCTTTTCTTTATTCTTTCTTTCCTGTCTATTTAACTTGTAAACAAAAGCCACTAAACAAACTTTTTAAAGATTATTAACAGAAATGACTTGCCTTTAATATTCTCCTATTTAGGCTGCACTTATTAAGCACATTTTAGACAACATCTCCTGTTAGTTCACCTCTATTATTTGTTGTGTGTTTGTGATTGTGTGGTTATAAAATCTCACATTGACCATCTGTGGATGAAACTTTACTCCTCTATTTACAGTTTTTCTATATCCAAAATGGTCAAATAATTTCCAGCTGAATTAATCAAAACATTCTGTTCTCTTGAATTACTCCTAGCATTCAACTTGCAAAGTATAATAATCCTTAGATATCTTAAGATATCTTCCTCAGGGCAGACGGAGCGTCAGCGTAGCGCAGCATGAAATTAAGTGACATTGTTGGATCATTGCTGCAACAATTTAGTGGTACTTGGGAGCAAATCATTTTGCTCTGCAGCAACCTGGCTTGGCTGGAGATAAAAAGATATATGCTCTGATATGGCATTGGATGCTGATGCACCTAAAGCTACTGAAACCTAAGATGCACAGTAGTTTGATACCTTTTAGTAAACAGTACATGTCAATAACTAGCATGTGCCTTGTAATGGTATTTGTTAAAACTTCTTGTAAAGGCTAGATAAATTTTTTACAATTGTGAGCTCTTTAAAGTTATTTTATACTTGATATTACTTTAGATCAGGCTATTAATCTTGTTTTTGTTTTGTCATCAGTATTGCTTGTGTGGCTTTTTCTACCATGGCTGACTTTTCTTGCTGCCATTTACTGGAGGTAGGATAGTAATTACTAATGGTTATTCCATGTAAGCTAAGCAATCCTTTAAAATCTATCCAAATTCTCATGGATGTTAGTTATATATGCCCCCTTGGTTTGTGTCAGGAGAAAACCCATAGAGCAGCATGTATGATCTCTGTCAGACTGACTTGGACCTGCATGAAATGCATTTCTGCTAAGCAACAGAGAGTCATACCCATCTGGATTCTGTCTTCTTCCTTCTGCGTTTTCCTTAGCGAAGTCCAACCCACAGAACTGCAGAATCAGATGAAATGTTGGCTGGAGAAAGAGCACCTTCTGCCAGAAGATGTGTGAACATGGACCACAGGGATTGAATGCTTTGAGCGTAGAACAGACGGTAGGAATGAGGTTAAACCGTCCAACTGTCAGAAATGTACACACACAGTTTGAACACCTGCTGCCTTAACGTTTGCTGTGGGGCCGTCATAACCCTGCAATGGCATCTCTACATTCAAAACACAAGGGGTTTTAGAGGGTTTGTGTGGAAACTTGTGTTTAGTTTCCTCAATCAGTGAAGTTCCAATGGAAAAGTAAAGCTTTCATATTTAAATTTTGTCTGCTCCTTTGAACGCTGTAAGCCTTACATATGAACATTAAAATGCAACACTGTACTCAATAATAAAAGAAAAGATAACCTGTGTAAATATAAAATGTGGTTTTCAAATGATTTCTTCTGCAAAAAGGAAAAATGAGTCTTGAATTTTCTTTTCTTCATTTGTAAAGATTTGGAAGTAAATATTTGTTGTTTGAAAACAGTTTGTTCCTGGATACACCCTGATTACTGCCACATATGTCAAATAAAAAACATCAGACTGACAACATAAAGGGAAAATACTGTCAAAATAAAACAAATCTACCACGATCTAAAGAAACTCAAGAAAAGATGAGAAAGAAACTCATTAATATTTATTTTGGAGTTGCAGTGAATCCCCAGTGAAAGCCATCAATGCCTCAAACAGGGAAAACATGGAGCAGTGGTGAACAACCTACCAGACAGAGTGTAATGAAAAACAACAGTTAATGAACAAAAAAATAGGAGCTAGGCTTAAACTTGTGTTCTTATGGTGAATTTTATCAAAAAATTTGCAAAACAAAAAGTAATTTTTTTTAATTTACTATAGAAAATAACAAAACGGTTCCTAAATTCACGTAATTAACCAGAAACTGATACTGAAAGTTAAATCCTCAATGATGTGTTTGATAAAAGTGTTAACCTAAAAAAATCTTTCCAGGTTATTCGATGGATGGTACTGAATTAGTTTTCAAAATAAAATCTTCTGACATAAGTTTGCCATAAAGAAAAAACAAAACAGCAGGCCTTCAACCAGACAGTAAGTCACACAGTAAAATAAATCCACTAAAACCCCAAGAGTTTTTAACTAGAAACCCGAGTCTTTACTCTACCACAATTCTCACTTTATGGGAGCTTGTTGCTTGTTAAGAAGCGTAAAAACTTAAATATGTTTCATGCAGCAAAACAGCACAGATAACAAAACTATGAGATTAATTTGTTCCAGTTTTGTGAAGCAAACAAAACATTTCATAAATGAAACTTTGAAAAATTGCATTCTTTTTAAATCCCTTTATTCAGATGATGTTAGACTGTGTCTGAAAACACTATATAGAGGGGGATCATACAGTGGACTTCATAGTGCTCTCATTCAGCTGACCGCTGACCACGACTTTTCGCTCCCTGTTGATCATCTAACTCTGGTTCCTTGAACAGTGACTCTGCCATCTTTGTTCTCTTTCGCCTCCAAAACTAAGCTGTATTTCTATTTTTCTGTAAGCATTCAAATGCAAAGGATCCTACTGGTCACAAAGCAAAGAAGCAATTGTTTTGGTTTGCTTCCTCTGTATAAATGAATGGCATCATTTCTGCACCATGTCTGTGTAAAACTATGAAAAAATTTCATCTGACACAAAGTAAAAATGCTGTTCAATTTTTGCAAACTTGTTATAAATAACATTAATTATGAGGTATACTTTTGAAATCTGTTCATATTCATACAAAACACACTTTATATGAATCTCAGAGATGTTGATCAAGCAGCAGAGTTTTAATGTTTCTTTCATTTTCTTCTTTTGTCAAAATGCTTTAGGGCGGAAAAGTAAAATAAAAAAGGAATGAATATTTTAATACTTTAAAAGCAACTTAAATAACATATCATACTAATAGTCATGCTAATGCTAAACTAAGATTTAATCTGACACTTAGGTTAAAGGATATTTTTACCTTAAGTGCAGTTGTATAAGAGCAGTCAATGCTACATTATAAGTCTTCCAAGATGAATGCTAGCTTTGTTTTCTGTTGGGATTAGGGACCCATAGCAACATCTGCACAAATAAAAAAACAAAACAATTATATTGGATTATTGGACAAACAAAAAAAAAACAGTTGCTGTAAAGATTTCACTCAAACAAACCTCCACAGATAAAGATTTCTTTTTATTGCTGTACTTCTTTGGAGGAAAAAAAGGACATGTATAACCATTCAGTAGAGATGTGCTGAAAAGAAGACATAAAATACACAAAAACAAAACAATTTTAACAAAAACTTAATCCTCCAGGGTCAGGATGGGGCTGGTGTCTATCTCCAGAAGTCTATGGGCAAAAGGCAGGGTACATCCTGGACAGGTCACCAGTCTGTGGCAGGGCAACGCAGAGACACACTACCATGAACACACACACTCACACTTAAAGTCCCATTAGAGAAGCCAGTCAACCTAACAGTCATGTTATTGGACTGTGGGAGGAAGTACCCAGAGAGAACTCATGCATGCATGGGGCGAACATGCAAACTCCATGCAGAAAGACACTGGGCCAGGAATCGAACCCGTAACCTTCTTGCAGCAAGGCAACAGTGCTGCAAACTGGACCACCGTGCAGAACCTAACAAAAACAATGTTTAATTTTGATCAGAAGGTGAAATTACCTGTGCAAAGGTGTGAGGGTTTTACAAACCTCCATCCCTTAGAATTTGGTTTCCCAAGCTGGAATGTAAGGTTTCTCCCTAAGCCTTAAACCTACCTTAAAGGAACTAAGTGCAGGAACTGTGAAAGAATACACATACATCTCCAGTTTTTAATGCTAATGGGTGATGAAGCTTTAAAAAATAAAACGTATCTCCCCACTGCCTTGCTGTGGTTGGCTGTGGTTATGCTGCTTAATACCCTGCAGTTTGGGGGCCGAATTTCCCACACAGTCCTACGTATGTGATGCCAACTGACTCTGCATGCGTGCCCTCGACAGCTTTGATACCGGAAGTCGTGCTTGTTTCACTAGAAGTAGTAGAAGACTTGCTTAACATAATATTTGTTGCTGTCATAAAATATGCATGGTAGTTTTGTTTTTAACTATTACATAGTGAACAATGTTACAGCATTATCAGTGTGGTGCTGTGACTCCAGTGTTGGCTTAGCTGGTGGCAGCAGTTACCAGCGGGCCAGTCGTGTCACTCATGAGAAATCTTTCCTCATTCTGCCTCTAGTTCCTTTAATGATGTTTCCTCATTGGGTTTTTTAAAATAGACAAAATTATAATCAAGGTACAGGATTAGAAAGACACTTAACCAAGGTTTGGGATGAACTTTAAACTGTAAACAAGGTATCATAATGGCTTTCTCTTATGATATTAGTCAGAACTTAAATAGGGTTCACCGTTGGCGGTTTAATGATATGATGTCATAATTCAGCCAACTCAGGGACTTAGACATATCACTGCATTGAAAATAAAATCAAATACCACACAAACTCCACTATTAATAATAGGAAACCAAAAGGCAACGCCCACAAACAGCAACCTAACTCTATTTAAAAATCGTATCTCTCCCAGTCTCCTTTTTCTGTCATCTATAACGGTTTGCCATTTATTTTTAGAGAACAGGTTAACAGTATGCCAGCCTCTATTTCTTTTGCATTTAACATTTTATCCAAAGAGCGACAAGCTCAGCTGTTCCCTTAGAGAATCAGATCCAATGTGGGATCTTCATCTATTGACTGCCAGCACAGGGAGGCCCTGAAGGAGAAATACTAAAAAGAGAGCGACCAGACTCCTATAAGCAGCAGCTGAAACACAAACTTGGAGGCAGGCCTCAGTCAGCCCTTATCTCCAACACTCCTGAGACTGAGGCTTTCCATCCTGCTGCAGCAGCAGAACTTCATTAAACTTTCATTGAATCTTGGACCAAACTCAAGCGGAGCTTTAAGCTGCCTACATACAGTATTTGCCAGCTACTTCTATTCCTTCTGTCACTGTTTCCAGCTCTTTCTTCCATGTTCATACACAGTAACTGTAAAGAAGCATGAAGGATTTCTGAGTTTCAGTCATAAGCAGAGTTTGATAAAAGAGATGATTCATTTATGGCTGCATCTTGTCTATTTAAGCAGTTTTTAACTCTGGAAAAAACAGGAAATAAATGGAGCAGGATGCTAACTCTTGAAGTAGATGGTGTCTGAGAGATTATGTTTTTCAAGGATATCATTTTAGGCATTTTTTGGGAAAGATGCCGTTATGATACATGACTTGATTATGCAAAACAGTCCATCCCTGCTCACCTTGTAATTTATCCTTCCTTGATGGATGTTGCTTTAGCAATGTTAAAGCAACTAGTGAGGCTCACCATGAGGCTCGAAAAAAATCTGGCCTCAGCGTCTGGTCTGATCTAGCTTATAAAGGCAGAGGCACAGGTGGAGATAATGAGTGTTAATGAGGAGTAAAGAAGCAGAGCAGATGGAGATGATTAAGTAATCCGTGATTATAGCATAACAAGCTGTAGAAGACTTTTCAGGAATACCTCTCCACTTTAAGTTAGTATCAAGCTATTCTTTTGTTTACCATGTCAACAGGTAGTTTGTTACAAAGCGTGTCCTAACGCGGCAGATAAGGTGTTAAAGATTGGTGCAAATATACATGGACTCAGAGGGTCTGTTAATGAGAGGGCGTGATGTCTGGTGGATGGTTTGAGTCGAATGTTGGGCCCGCAGCAGGCAGATAAGAGCAGCCACAGCCGGAAGACAACGGTGTCATCTCCCTCTCATGAGTGATGGCTGTGGGAGGCGAGAGGCAAAGAACTGAGCGAGAAGCCTGGAGATGGGAGGTGGTGTGGCACATGGCCTGTTACCATGGCAATGAGCTCCTCTTCAGCTTGCTGAACACAAATTACCGCCATTTCTTTTCTTTGAATCCGACATAAAAATCCCTCTCCCGTCATTTTGTCCACTCTGTCATGCTTTACCTGCATTCCACAGAGCAAAGTGGATTTATTCAGACACATAATTGCAGCAACACTTAAGAAATGTGCTGTTTGCTTAATAACTCTGGCAGGGAGATAATGCTCAGTCATGGTGCTCATTTATATTCACACTGCTGTAACTTATGCTCAGAGACACCAAGTAGGATCCCAGGCTGTTGGTAGGAACATGTTTCATTGCAGTAAAAAAAAAAAATAAAAAAAATAAAACGGGCCAACATGATTTTATGTTGCATTATGTGCCTTGATGAACCCGACAGGTCGGTGGCTGGGACTTATGGCGATGAAAAATTGATGCTGATGTTAAGAAGATGAAAGACGACTACAGCTGTTGAGCAATGGGAACAGAAGCAGAGAAAGTAGGCAGAACAGCAGACCTTGAAAAAAGTCACAGAAAAATAGCCTTGAATCCTTCAGCCCTGTCATGCTTCTGTGTCTGGCTGAAAAGAAAAGCTGTGAATCTGAAGGTGGGCAGATGACATCTTCTTTTACTTGGCAAGGAAACAGACCTGTTAATTTGCCGTTTATTAATTTGTTTATCATTCTGTAAAAATGCATAGTCTGACTTTGTATTAGTCAAAACTTTACACACATTCCTCAGAATAACTTGTGTGGTGACACGACATTTGAAAAGTTTATTGAATTACAGACACACATATATATATATATAAATAAGCACAGCAGGAGTTCAAATGACTGACTATCTAGTGATGTTTGTCAAATCAGGGTGTTTCCTAAGCATATCTGTCTGATGGATGGACATTATGAGGAGGTTTTTTACCAAGACTTCTTCTTTTTTACTCTCATAACTGAACATCTGACTAATAAAATGAAAGGACAGAGCATTGTTAATGATTATGATTGATACAAAAACATTATTTTGTTAAATAATTTACACTCCTTTTAATTAGTTTTTCTTGTGACTTGCACCTTCATTAACCGGCATAATATAGACATCACGTCAGCATATGACGTGAGCTCCCTCAATGGGTCCACATTTTGTTCGGATAGCAGTGCCATAACTGGCAGGTATAATGACTGACCCTAAAGGGGTCCTTTAAACATATCACTTATATCAAACTATTTCAGGATTACATATTTATTTTTAGCAGCATCTTTAAGACTTTACTTATCCTAATATTAATGAAGGAATGGCACAATAATTTCTATACAAAAATCTTTAATGGGGCCATAAGACGGTCAATGATTGAGAGAAACGCTGATTTTCCTTTTTTTGTCAGATTGAAACAAAAGTAGCCACTAGATGTGAGTCAGGTCCTCCCACTCTGCCTTAGTTATTTTAAGCAGGAGATGACGGATGCCTGGAAGACACTGAATAGATAGCTGTCAGCAGCAACACTTTCTCCTTTAAAGATATGCCTTTAAACTTCTAGCCTTTTCGGGCAGGCATTTCACCTTATGGCACTGTATATAATCCAGATCTTTTTAATAATCCTGGTAATTATGCCATGGATTAGATTAATGGAGGACTGAGGGAAGCAGGTGTTGCATTCCGAAGGGCTACTGGAGCCTGGAAATGACTAACAGATTCTGTGAGTGTTGGATGGAAGGTCATGTACTAGGGTGCTATGTCACATGCTATGTCATTTAAACGGTAAACAGTACTGTCATAAAAGAAAGAGGTGTTATGAATTTTTTTAGAGGATACGACGTTTTTTTACACAAAGATCACTGAAACCTATGGCTAAATTTACATTTTCGTGCCCCATTAGCAAAGGTTGTATGTGCAAAATTTTCCCAATCCGATCTAAATCTTGGTTGATCGGAAGTTCAAAATCTCTAAAATGATCTGATCATGACCTTTGTATATATGTACTAAGCACTGTATACATTATTAAATAATTTGAGCATGTGCAGAACTGTGTATTTTTCTAGAAACACTCAAGTAGTAGAAGAAGAATCTGCCTGTTTTACAAACAAACAAGTATTTGTCGGCTCATCTTCATCTTTGTCCCTGACCTTCACTTTTATTTTTCTTCAGTTCCCCTATCTGTGTCTATTGATTAGTTTTTTTCCTACTATGGACCTTCGTCGCATCACACTTTTGTTTTTGGTGGTCATTTAGTTAAGTTGGCTTAGCAGTACCTCATGCTAACAATTCTTTGCTACTGGGATAGAGGGCAGGATGACGTGTTCATTCGCACACTGGATTTAGAGCCACCTCCTCCACCGAGGAGGAACGGGAGCCAATATATGAAGGTTAGTAAAGACAAAAAACACCACGTTGATGTTGAACACATGTGCAGAGGAGATGATTTTACTCCAAAGATGTCATGGTTGTGTACATAGACACCAGTCGGAATAGCAATAGAAAAAAATACTTTTCTCAATTGGAAAGAAATTTCTTTCCCATCTGACCGATTCGGGTTAGAATCTTCAGTCGGACATGTTTAAATGAAACATTTTTGCTCTGACTTCAATCTGATTATTTGTGTCAGTGTTTTGACACTGGTTTTAGGTTTTAGCATGCCAGGCACGTAATAAGGATTTACCTTTGTTTCTTTTACCTGGGGCTTTTGATGTAGCATTTAGCGTCAGCCTATGTAGCATTTCCAATGTAGCATTTCCATTCACATTTAAATGGGTAATTTACTGTCCTTGGCCTTTACTTTTGTCCTCTTACACACCTCGCACTCACCAACTTTCCATGGGGTTGTCATGATTGCAGCCCTGCCCTGAGTGTGCTGATTGCTCATTGCCCTCACCTGCACTGTGCTGCTCCCTATTTAA
>JAUZNJ010067460.1:7672-18382 GCA_034780135.1 Jordanella pulchra
GCCTTTAGGATCACTCTTCATAAACACTTTATCTCATCTTTAGCTCCTTAAGCAATAGACCTTTAAGACTAGAGTGAAGTAAAACTCATGCAATTTAGTCAACATCTGAAATTCTACCTATTGAGACTTTTTTTTTTTTTTTTGAAGAATTAAAGCAAATATTTCATGGACAGGTTTACCCTGTTTTTGTGGTCTTTCTGTAGTTAGCAGTCTCTGCTCTTCTCTCAGTAAAATCTCCATCAAAGAGACCAACGATCCAGGAGAAATTAGATATTTATATTTCAGATAAACTGCCACATTTTAATTCTTTGATGCATTTTGGGGCAAAGATAGAAAGTGTTCCCCCAGTGCCAATTATTGCACATCACTGAAGACTGAGGACGCCTAGGGAACCACCCGTCTCTATTGTTATGGATCCCTTAGGGTGTAGGTTATCATGGACCATTGTTAATAATTGCAGCAATTTGTTTGCCTGATGTTGCTTTTAGTTCGTGGGTAGTACATCATGTACCCACCAGGGGTCAGTGTTGGGCCCAAAATGGCTAATTTCACGCATTCAATATAAAACATCAAAGATGCCGATTAAAATATTTATTTTGAGAATAAATAAAATGATCTAACAGTTTTGCAACGTATCGATACACCTTTAGGATTTATTAGCAGTATTTGTGTTGTATCACATGTCTCTCTTTTATTGTTTTACCCTGTATAGTTTGCAGTCATACGTGTAGCTGCACTGTTGTGTTGCAGCCTGCGTTTAAATCCCAGTCTTTGCATGTTCTCTCTGTGCATGCACACAGTCTCTCTGGGTACTCCAGCTTCCTCTCACACCCCTAAAGAAATGACTTTTAGATCAATTTCTGTCTGTAGTTGTAGCTAATGGATGTGCACTGTGGTTTGTCTTGTTTACTGCCCACCTGTGCAGGACACGCCCCGCCTCTCACCCACTAACCACTGGAGGTTAGCACCATTCCTCCTCCTCCATGCACTGTAGACCAGTACAATGGCTGAGTTTCTACTTAAAATTACATGTACTGAACTGTAGAAACAGTTTGATGGAAAACTAAAGTTGTTTAGGTGAACATTAGTTTTATACCAGGCTGTTCTTTTTTATGGAAACCAAGTTTTCACAAAAGGAAGAGCGTTAGTGGAACATTGCCTCCAGTTCTTGTCTATTTATTTATCATTTTACGTCATTTTAAGTTTTCTCAAAGACGGATCTGACATTTTTAGATTAGCTTACAACTTCCAGGTCCCGCTAGATTTATACTAAAAGATGCCACAAGATATTTATGCTGCAAATAAATGAATCATCTTTGTACTTGACGTGACTTTTAAAAAAATCCCAAACTGTCCCTTTTATACGACTTGGAAAAGCCTGGAAGTTCCCTTAAAAAGTTGCTCAGCCGCCATAGTTAGCCAGTGGAGCGCCAGCGTTTAGCAAAGCTAACAGGAATTAGCTTCTGCAAATGTTAATGGATTAAGAAAAACACTTTCTTTTTTCTTTAAACTGTATTCTAGTTTTGTTTTTATTTTCAGCACTATGAGGACTTTCCAATGTTCTTCTATTTATCGGGGTAATTGTCTCTGATTGTTGCAACTTTGCTAGTAGGAGGAAGAACAACACAAGAACATCCGGTTACAATGAATATGCTTTATTTTCCTTTTACAAAACCAAACAGAAAGGGGGCAAAAATGACCGTCTAGAAATACAGATATACAAGAAACATGATGAGAGGATCTGCAGCAGAATGAACTGAGGAAGAACGGAAAGAGAAACAAAACATCAACTACAGGTGGATGTTAAAGCTTCCAACCAGATGAAATCCTCTGCAGCGCCCCGACTCTCAAAGCCAGGAGTTAAACCTTCGTCTGGGGGCCGACGGGGAAACGAGTCTAAAATGGGGAGTGTGGTGCAACACTGCTGCAGTTCACATGTCGGTTAATATGGCATCAGCCAAACGCTTTATCTAGGTTACAATGAACACTGTGATATGATTCTCAAGCAGAGCAAAAATACAAAACAGTATCAAGTTAAATGTTTTCTCAAACGCTTTTGGAAAGAACTCGCTGCCCATTTATGTTCTTATTTAGTGACTAAGGCACTTTTCAAGAAACATACAATTATTTGTCCAATTAGAAGAGAAGGAGCCCAAGTCTCCACATCCAGAGCAGAGCTGGGGGGGGCGATGTGAGGACCCCAGCAGGAAGGTTTCCTTTATACTGATGTGGTGCAGCTGTGGAGGCGGCTGCTGCATTTAAAGCTGCACTAAAACAAAGGTCTGTTTGAGGGTCTCCAACTAAAAACTCTACGACTGAGGATTCACCTCTGAAAATAATGGCACAGAGTACATTCGAGTCACAGAGCGAGAAATTTACATCAGTAGATGTTTGTCAGTGACGCTCATGGCTTCCTGCTGTTCTCAGGGTATCTGATAAATTAGCAAAAACTAGAAGAGAAGGAGAGGAAGAATCTGTTTTCTATTCTTTATGTTTGGATCGTTATAAAACTCAGCTGATTCCTGCTCCTTCTTGGTAAAATCTGACTCCACGGCTCCACCTACTGGTGAAACCATCTCACCATGTGGTGAAGACGTTCAATCATGTGGTTCTGGAACATTTTCCATTTCAAAATTTCATACTTGCCATTTTATTTCCAGATTTCTTTATATGATTTTCTGTAAAAACAAAGTTTTTGTTTTTAAATTTTTGTAAAGAAATCGGGTTTTATCATCTGTTGGCTTCTCGTTTCAATCAGAACTGGATTATCCAACATTTAAAAACAGGTTGTTAGTGATCATCTTTAATTATACCAGTAAACTATTTTTAAAAAATCATCAAAAACCACACGTCCAGTTTAAAACCCCAACTTAATGCCATCGAAGGACTAAAAATCGAAGCAGATACTCGTTTAATTTGAATCTGATGAACAGGATGTGACTGAAATACAAATATTTTTTGATGTTTTAGTTAACTAAGAAAGTCTGGAAGTCTTCCTTTCCCACCCTGCATAGCGTCCTAAACGCAGCTGAGGATGTGACGATTCTTCTGCCATCCTGTAGAGCGGCAGTAAAGCGACCATGTTTGTCTTGAATTTACTGTTAAAAGTGAAGCTAAGCACAAACACTGACATGTAGTGAGGATATCGTGTTAATCACCCATTTAATGCTTTCCAGTCGAGCATTTCTCTCCGTCTGCTTCAGCTTCCAGATGTTCTGTACATTTCTTTCCAGCATCTTGTTTTGTTTTTTTTTCCAGTTTAAAGGCCGGCATTCTCTGGTGATGAACAATCTGCAGAAGTTAGGAGCTTAAAAGCAACACATTCCTTCCCTCATGCTGAGATGAAGCAACAGGTCAATCAAACACCTTCTTGTGTTTCACAGTAATATACATGTCGTCTTTTTTTCTTTAACATGTCCAGAGATGTTTCTGCAGAGCGGGGCGGCGGGCGTGAAGCAGCGGTGAGGGGAGGGGGGGGGGAGGTGTTTGATACCAGAAATGAAAATCTATTCCATGTAATCCTGGTTTTCCCACACCTGATGTGAACAATCGGCTGAACATGTAAAAAAGAAGCACTTTGTACCTTCATGCGTACGTTCTCATTAATCTGAGCAGAACGCTTCAGTTCTGATGGGGGGGGGGGGGGGTTATAATATGACATGAGGCTGAGAGATCGATCCAAACCAGCGGAGGACAGAGTAAGGCAGAAATATCTGTTGCTCCTGTAACTCTGGATTCATCATCAGAAATACGGCGTGGAGTGGACCAGAACCGCTGCGATGGCCAGTCGAAGGTTCGCCGACCTAAGCAGGACTGCGGGGACAGTGGGAGGGGGGGTTCAGGGAGGAAGGAGTGCAGGAGACAGTGGGTTTACTCGGCGTTGAAAGTCTGCGTGTCGTTGAAGTCGTTGGACCGGCTGTCGGCGTCGTCATCAGAGATGTCTCCAGAGGCACCGTCCAGGTTGAGGTTGCGGCGTCCTGAACGGTTGGAGGAGAAGCTGCCGACCGGACCCCCACGCCTGCAACAAACACACACATAGAATTACAACTTCGAACAGTCCAGGAGGTGGATAGAGTCTGCTATCCTAAAGAAAAGTCACTGCCAGGAGTAGGAAGTCGATCCTAAAAGGATTAGGATCAGGATTAGCCATCAGTGGATGAATGGTTTTTGTGTTTGACAAAACTTTATTGGCAAAAAAGAAATGATCAAGTAAACAAAGAATTAATTTTGTTGCCCTTTAAAGTTAGTTGCCAGAGGGGAAATATTTGTAAATCATTGCTGCTCAGCAGTGGGCAAAGCGTTTACTAATATAGACCAATCAACTTTGTTTAGATTAGCATTTCTGCTCACTCTGGAAACTGTTGAACCCTGAGCCTCTGCTAGATTATGTTTCGCCTACTTTAACTCTGAATGCCCCCCCCCACCTTCAAACCAAACCCAGGAATCAAAACTGTCCTTCCAGAGACAACAGAAGGAGGTGAAGACGTTGCAGACTGAGTGACGGTTAGCTTTGCTGCTCGTTGAAGGAGAAAACTTACCTGAGTCGGTTCTTCAAGGAGTTGACCTCTCTGGTGAGACCCTCACTGGCCTCGGTGGCGTCGTCCAGCTCCCTCTGAAGCTTCCTACGGGAGGCGTTGGCTCTTGTAGCCTCCTCTTCGGCCTCCTCCAGCTGACGCTTCAGTTGCTTCATGCGAGAATTCGCTTTCTCCATCTGGGGGGGGATGATAAATATTACAGCGTGTTTGACATGTTGAGCTAACTTTGCTTCATTTCTTGTATTTCCTAACCTGTTCCTTAAACTGGTCGGCGTGACGACGCTCATCCTCCACCTGCATCATCACTTCCTTCAGCTTCTTCTCGGTACGTCTGACGATTTTGTTGGCTGCTGCTCTCTCCCTGGACATTTAAACGACAGCGACACGAATGACATGTCGGCTTGAAGCTAAATCCTCTGCCAGCAAAGACACAAGGTGGAGTCTCACTTGGCTTCCTGCTCCAGCTGCTCCTCCAGCTGCAGGATCTTAGCCTCCAGAGCAGTGATGGATGCCTTAAACTTTGACTTTACAGCTCCTTCCAGTTCAGCCAGTTTAGCTTTAAGCTCCTATTAGCAGATATTTATGTTAGTGAACATAGTAGTAAACATTTTTCCAGTGAAAAACAATAAACAAAGAAGGTATAATGAGCGTTTTCAGTGCACTTCTTTAACTTGCTGTCGTTTTGTACCTGCAGCTTTTTTATACTGCATTTGTTTTGTTTTTGCGTTTTCGTCATTCATGCTTGCTCCTCTCTGCAGAAACACGAACCCACACAATCGAATGCGACGGATGGCTGCGTCACTGAGTCATTTGAAAGCTGTTCATGTAACTAGTTGAACTGCTGATGTCAAAACAGAGGAAGAACTGAAGTAATCTCGACTCGCGCCTATAGATACATCTGTTTAGCAGGACTTTGAATCTAAGAGGGAAGGAAGCAGGAAGGAAGGAGAAACCTGTCTATATAAAGTCTGTTTAGTCTAAAGCTTGTTTAACACTCAGTTTTAAATTCAATTTTTATCTGTTTGAATGAATTTAAGCAGAGTCCTCTCAGCTGGACCTTGTTCTGTCGCTCCATCTGCTGCCGAGCGTTCTCACTCTTCTGTGCTGAGCTGCGTTCAGCGGCTAACTCGGCATTCAGCGTGTCCACCTGAGGGAGAGCAGAAAGAGGTGAAGATGTCGATCATGATTGTGTCGTATGTCAGCTTTCACATCCTGCAGTCTGAGCGTCCGCCTACCTGCGTGCTGCTCTTTCTGAAGCGGTCGTTCAGGAGCTCCATGTTTCCCTGCTCTTCCTCCAGCTCCTCCTCCAACTGGGCGATACGAGCCTCCAGCCTCCTCTTCTCCTCCATCAGTGATGACCTGTCAAACACACACACTTGTCTAATGGCACTGAGGGATCTGCTATTGTTGTCCAATATGTGAACATTTCCTTTGTTGTTTTAATTTTCTTGTTTCAAAACAGAATTAGTGCAAAAGCAGCCTGGTCGTTTCACCGGCTGTCTGGGTAACCGTGACACAGAAATACTGACTTTCCAGCAGCACTGTTGGAGATCTCATCTGCGAGCTCGTCCCTCTCCTGCTCAGCGTGTCGCCGCGCTCTCTCTGATGCTGCAAAGTCCTGCACCAACACACAGCGAGCGGTCAGCCTCCATCACACATCAGAGAACGGAAAAAAACAAAAACACGCCTCTCACCTCATGAAGCTGTAAGATTTCAGCCTCCAAGTTCTTGAACTTCTTCTCGTTCTCTTTGGACAGAGTGAAGATCTCATCTCTGGCCGCTCTGGCCTCCTCCAGCTCTCTCTGATAGTCCTTCATCTGAGCCTGCAGGACCGAGAGATCACATGAACCTTTAATCCAACATGAATCAAACTGCCATCAAACTCTGCTGCATAACTGAAGTGGGAGGAAATATAATGTGGTTTTTAAAATCCGTCGCCTTGGTCCTCGATGCGGGCGACCCGGGTTCAAATCCGGTTTAGGAGACGAAGATGGAGCAGAGCTCTTATCTGAAGATACAAAGGCCTCAACTTAAGGCATCCTGAAGAGAAAACGTCTGCTAACTTTTTCTGTACAATGAGTAACTGGAGGAGCTGCAGAGAGCCACAGCTCAGGTGTGATACTCTGTCCACAGGAATATTAGTCAAACTTAAAGGAAAAGAACCAGTGAAAGAAAACCACAAGGAGCTCACATTTCAAAACATTAAATGGAAGAATAACCTCAAAAAACGAGGTGGTGGCAGCATCATGCTGAGCAGTTAGTGGCAAACCCAGAACGCTAGGAAGTCATTACCCTGAGAGTTTTATGATCATCTGCAAAATGAAGGTTCATCTCTGGATGAACCTCCTGAGGTTGGAGTCAAATTACTCTACAGACGTCACCGTTGGTAAAAGGGTGATTAAAGCGCAGTCAGATGTTCTGTGTTTTCAAAAGAATCTCTTCCTGAATTTTCCTTTAATAAAGACATCAGAGTTTAATGTTTTATATCTTATATGCTCTTCTCACAATAAATCCAGAGTTTATTAGATGCTGAGTTTAGAAATCACCTTTTCTGGAACAGAACTGAGGAGGGAGGAGTAGAAATACTCCGAGTATCTGTTTAATACTCCGGGCAGCTCCAATAAATCTGCTCGGGTCAGATGGGATCTGCTTGTTCCACCAAATAATGTGAACGGATCCTTTAACCAGATTATGATCTGGATCATCAACAAACTCTCGTGGATTGTTCCTTGGACTGAGGCGCTCCTCTGGTAAAACTTTAATCAAAAACTAATCCTGCAAACACGACCAAAAACAACCTTATTGGGGTAAAAATCACTTTTTTTCCACCGTTGTAACCAGAAATAAAGTGATGATTTTGTTTGGTCTCCCTCCCTCTGGACCTGGTTCACTTCAGGTCACCTCTGATCTCCTCAGTCAGAGCATAGAGAGAACAGGTGGTTCTATCAAACCTTGAATAATATTTATGTTTTTCTTCCAGTTTTTGGTCTAACAAGCTGCAGCTTTGCTCCGAGTACCTGGAGTTTTTTCAGCTGTTTGATGGCTTCATCCCTTCCTTTGTTGGCAGCTTCAATCTGACCCTCCAGCTCGTTCAGGTCCACCTCCAGCTTCTTCTTGGCAGCGACCGCCAGAGATCTCTGCTTCCTCTCATCTTCCAGTTCAGCCTCCATCTCTCGGACCTGGAGGAGCAAAAAAAAAAAAAACCAAACAAAATCCCACGTCTCTGTATGTAGCCGCTGGTGTTCTTGTTGACGTGAAGCGGACGTTCTCAGGTCGAACCTGTTTCACCAGCGCTCGCTTCATCTCCTCTCCCTGCTCGTCCTTTGACTGCAGGTCTCGATCGAACTGAGCCTTCATGGCCTGCATGTTGACCTCCAGACGTAGCTTAGCGTCCTCGGTGGCCTGCAGCTCGTCCTCCAGCTCCTCCAGCTGCGTTCTCATCTCCGCCACCTGTTGCTCCAGAGTCCGCTTGGACTTCTCCAGTTCGTGGACCTAACGTGCATTAAGGTTGATAAAAGATGATTAAATTATGAGGGAAACGACAGCTAAAATTAAACAGATCTAACTGTGAGAAAGGAGCTGATCAGACATCTAACATCTGCTCAGAAGCTGCTTACATTCTTCCCTACGTCATCTTTGGAGCTCATCAGATCCTCCATTTCAGTGCGGAGCTGCTTGTTAAACCTCTCCAGCTCCTCTTTGGCCTCCAAAGCCTCCTCCAGAGCTTTGGCCAAAGACAGAGCCTTGGTCTCCTTCTCCCGGGCCTCCGCCTCAGCCCGGTCCCGCTCCTCAGCATAGCGAGCAGAGATGGTTTTCTCCTCAGCCAGCATCTAATGCAGACACAACAATTCAATCCTTAAACTCGATGACAGACACGAGACCTTCGCTCTTGTCTTCAGTCGTCCTCCTCAGTCATACCTGGTCAAACTTCTTCTGCTTCTTTTCCAGGTTGGAGACGATCTGCCTCTGGTGGTCCAGATCCACCATCTGGTCGTCCAGCTCTTGCTGGAGTCTGTTCTTGGTCTTCTCCATCTTGTCCAAGGCCATGGTTTTCTCCTCCAGACGCTGGTTGGTGAGCTCCATGTCCTTCTGGAGTTTCCTCTTGGCCTCCTCCAGACCCTCAATGACCCCAACATCCTCATCCAGCTTTTTTCTGGTCTCAGAAAGCTGCAGGGAGAGTATTTTACATCAGTGGATAGTGGCAGACAGTATATCCAGAAAAACCCCCAAACAAACAAATCTGTCATAATCTATTTCTACCCGTTATTTCCTTTCTTTTTATGATAAATAAACCGTCTAAGCTTCCATTTAATTCATATGTAATTCAGTCCAAACAAGCTGAACAGGAAATCCACATCAGCGACATGAATCCAAGTTAAATCGTCTCCCAGCTTCTTGCATGAACCTGAACTGCAGACCCTGTAGACAGATTAATGATGACAGATCATTAATGTTTAAATCCTGCCTCAAAGTCCGTCAGACCTGCTAAGTAGAGATCAAACAAGCGGGTTCTGCTTTTTTTTAAAGTCTAGCTGATCTTCAATATGTGCATTATTTGTTTTTTTTTCTCTCCTTTACATGATAAAAACGACACAATAAAAATGTCACACAATTCTCAATTTAAAGAAAAAGAAGCTTTTATTAACTAATTAAACAAAACATTACCAATGGATAGCAAAAGGAGGGAGCAGGGATCCACGTTCTTCACTTGATCTCAAGGCTGCTGGAAGCACGAATGAATCGACAAACGTTTGGGGCAGAAATATCAGGCAGCTGATGTATCTTTATATTAATTACCACTTTGTAATTATCATAGACTGGGTCCATTTTATTTGATTCATCTTAAAAACAGTTTTCTATAACAATATTTTCCACTGAAACCCAGAGAGATTTCCTTGATGTCTTGTCACTGGATCTTTAGTCTTTATTACAGAGTTTTATTATCAAACTGTTGAGTTAATTTGTAGGTAGAGAGACAAGCAATAAAAACAGCTTCTCTCCTCCTTCACCTCCTCCTGTATTTAGAAACTTCAACTGATCTCATAAACAGGAGCGGCTGCACTTTAGGTTACATACATTTATTTCCACATATTGTTCTTTGAAAGTTGTTTCATTTTTTTCTCCTCGTGTTTTTTCTTTTTATCCACCAGGACACAAAACCAACAACAAGTCTGCATTTTAGCTGCATGTTGAAAGTTACTCATAATACCTTCTTGGACTGGAAACATCATCAGATGTTTATTCATTATGGCTGAATGTTAATTGGGACATTTTTTTTCCAAACGCAGCGTCTTAAAGCCAACATTTAACCCTCTAATGGTGACAAAGCTGAGTTTTAACTGGACTAGTATCCTAAATATAAGTTGACAGTCATGTAGGAACTCTTCATGAATCTCAGTCCATAAAACAAATGTGCCGTTTATGAAAACTGGTTGATTAAATTATAAATGAATTGATGATATTCAGGTATATGATGACTGGGACGACTGCAGGGAGCAGATGAATGTAAGTTCATTGGAATGTGACAATTATTATTTACCATCTATGTGGTTTAATTTGTCATCTGACTTCTGGTCTAGAAGGAAGCGGTTTCCACACCAGTCGCTCACTCTGGTTGCATTAAAAGGCTTTCTGATTAAATAATGGCACCGTGTTGTTAGAAAAACTTCAGCGTTTTCTGTATTTACTGAAACAAGACTCCATGATTGGAGGCAGGATATTACGAATACTTGTCTCTTTGGTACCTGAGCCTGAACCGTCTGCAGCTGTTTCTCCACACCGCGCCGCGCTTCCTCGTCCTCCTCCTGCTGCTCCAGCAGGTTGCTCTTGTCTGCCTCCAGTTGGCGGATCTGGCCGCTCAGGTTAAGTTTCTGACGAGTTTCCTCCTGAAGCAACTCCTACAAAACCAGAAGGAAGAAATGCTTCTGTTGGGTTTGGTCTGACACAGCAGGAGATTTGCTTGGTTCAGGTCAGGAGGACCGAGGAGGGACTTTCTGTCTACAGTGAGTTCGTTTGTTCCGCTTTACTCTGGTTTCCTATCAGCATCGTGAAGATCAGGAACAAAAATTTGTAAATATTTTTTTAAACACCTGTGTTCTGTTTAATCTACCGGTGTGGAAATAATCTCCACCTGTGAGACAAAGATCTAACTTGTCCTCCTGACCCGCTAACTGCG
>JAUZNJ010067471.1:0-19449 GCA_034780135.1 Jordanella pulchra
AAAACTACACGTCCAGTTGCCTAAACTGAACTTTCCTAGCTTGACCATGACCTGGATGACTGAGAACCTTCACCGATCAATTTATGCATAGAGTCTGATAGGTTTCTCTTTGTTCTTTAAAACACACAATGTTTGTTAAATGTCAAAATGGGGCAGAAAGAATGAGAAAACAGATCTCAAACACCCGTCCCTCTGTTTGTTTTTTATCCGTTCATTTATTCGAAATTGGTTTAGAGAGGTCACAGGTCCTGGAGAGAAAACCAGGCATCCATCGCCTCAGTGAATCTAACTTTAGAGTAGACTAGGAGTATCTATCTATTTATAAAATAAAATAAAAACAGCATATTGGAGGTACTTAAATACTAGTTCCAGGGCAAATCAAGAAAAACCTGAAAAACGTAAATAACCAGGGACTTTTATAAAATGGTTTGTATGGATCTGACTATATCACATGGTATAGACCCACAGTAGCTGAGTTGTAGTTTTCTTTTTTGCTCTTACAACAATTATTTGAAAATGCCTTGACTTCCTCCTGTCTACTAACCTCAGATCTTGCAACACTATATATAGATTTTTATGCACTGGCAGTGTTTCCACAGAAGTACAACTAAAACATACAGTTTTTCATGTTTCTATCAATCATTCTATTTACGCTCAGGACAGTGGGGATTATGTCCTCTACAACCATCACTACATCTAACTTTGGCCTTTGGCCTTTAGCCTCAGCTGAGTATCACTCAGATTTTGTGGTTTTAATTTTTGGTATTTTCTCTTTTTTTGGTATGACCGCTCTGGACTTGAGTCTAAAGCTTTATTTTTCATTACACTGTGAAATGTAATGAAATCAATTTCACTATATAGGTTTTGATAAACGAGACTGTTACACTGCTAACTGGTTACACAAACGTGTAACATAAACTTATTATCTGCAACTATCACATCACTTCTTGTTTCTTTTTTTCTTAATTAAAGAATTAAAAAAATAGTTTTTTTTCCAAACAGGATTTAAAAGGGATTGGTTTTCTGTGCACTAAAATAAACTTTGTGACTCATCTATCTTTATAGCTTTCCATTCTGATGCTGAATAACTCGGCTCATCCCGTGTTCCTTCAAAGCTGTTTAATCACTTGTAGCAATCATATTTCTTCTGTCACAATGATTCCCTGTAATTTGTGAAGTCCAGCAGTCAAATTGCTCCACTGAAACATGCTGGGTCACAGCGTGAGCTTGTGTTCACCCTTTCATGGTCCTCCTGTGTAACAGGGGACAACTACTTCCAGGAACTAATTGGAGTTACCTCATCAGGAAAAGCCACGAGGACGGATGCTTTGATTTGCGTTGAGCCTTTTAGTACGGCTGTTTGTTTGCTTTCCAAGACTGCTTGGTCAGCCTGTTCCCTGTTAGCTCTTCTTGTTTAAGCTTCAAACTTTTTTATCACTTGCAAAACAATCTTTATCTTGTCCTTGTCACAGTCCTGGCCTCGCAATCGATCAGACGCTTCTGCTTCTGTGTAATATGTCTCCCTGTGGAAGGTCTTTGCATGTGCAATGACGCAGAATGTGGAGGAGAAAAAACAATGAAAAGTGCTTCATACATAAACAATGAAATATTTATGTGCTTTTTAAAAATCTTGTTATTGGGACTCTCTCTAAAAAGGTTTGGGTTATAGAGTTTTTTTTTTTTTTTGTAGAGGTTTTTATAGAAAAAAAAAAAGAAGAAAATGATATTTGACTTCACCAGAGGGCAAAACTTGAGGTTAGAGAAGTTCACCGGCTCCATTTCTTCTGTTTTCACAGCCGTCTGACTTTTTTGGGGTGGAAACAAACCCTTTAGTTTATATATTGATCAAATTAAATAATGGTTATTAACATTCTAACTAATAATTAAAGTTGATATAGCAACGGTAAGAATAATTGTTGCTTTTCATCTTTAAATAAATCAAACTTAGATTCCCTATGCATGTATTTTTTGTGATGCAGTTCAGCTCTTTCATGCAAACAGCCTAGATCCCAATACACACGCACTTTTCAGAACAGGAGCAAATCAAAACGGGATCTGATTTCTACAAAATACTCCCTGGATACTTTTTTTTTTTAATAGCAAATATGGTAAGAAAGAAAACAGCAGCTTTAAAAAATTGCTCAACTGCATGAATCAATCGTATCTGTGGCACTTTTTTGAAGTTTCTTAAAAATCTGATTGAGCTTTATATGGTTTATTACATTAGTTATGAATGCTACACATGATATACGTTATATACTCTGGTTTCCACAATGTCCTGTTTGATTTAACTGTACTTCTTCCATTATACCACCTTATTCTCATGTTTTGTTTTTGTTTTGTAGACAAGAAAAGTGGATCCAAATTATAGCACGTTCGAAAGAAACTAGAATAAAAAGAATAGAATTATACTTTATTGTCCCTCAGTTTGGACATTCAGGTTTAGCATCAATGTAGTAGACTAATGGAAGCGTTGAGTTTCATACCAAGGTCAAAAAAATTAAAATAAGAGACTTTATAGTACAGGAAAATTATAAGCAACGGTTAGTATTGTTAAGCTGGTGAAAAGCATTCAGTTTTCAATGCATCTGGGTTTAATTTTCTTTGTTATACTTTTTTTACTCAATACTACCCCATTTGAGGAAAACTCATACTGGTCCTTTCCTATTTCTAATAACACATCAGTGCAGAAAATAGGTCGGCTGACGAGTTGACATTCCCACTAAAGAGATTTTAAGTTAGTGTGGCTGCGTGGAAGGGGAAGTGGGACAGGGCCCTTCCCCATCCTTCCATCACACACTACATCCGTCCATCTCACCAGCTATTGCTTCCCTTCCTCTCTGGCTCTCTTCCACTCTTCGCCTCCCACCTTCTTGACAGCTGGCCTAGTGAGCTGTAGATACTTACTACAGGATAAGAGGATTTAGTGACACAATTACTCAAACATCAACCCCATTAAGGCAGTAAAATCAAAATCAATGGTTTCTGTGGTGCGGTTGTGTTGATGGGTTGCTGAGAATTTTACAAAGCTGTTATATATGTGTGCACAGGCTGTGCACATGTGGGGACAATGCAGATGGACTCTGTGGTTATTTCTTGATGTAATGATCTCCTCAGGCTATCCGTCTGATTACTTTAGGAAGTCCTCTGTTTTTTTGGCTAGAGCACTTTCATTTACAGACCCCCTTTTTTACAAACAATCACACACACACACACACACACACACACACACACACACATAGTCACTAAATCGGTGACTATAAGCCATTTATTAGACAAACCAATGCACATGCTGAGGATTATTTCACCCTTGTTACTAGGGCTTATCTCCTAGACCTTAAGACTAATGTTGCTGTTGAGGCGTAGATTTGCTGCTTCTAACCACTGACTCCCCCCCAAACACTCCCATTGCTGGTCTGCTCTCCAGACAGGAGATATTATTAGTTTGGAGGCTATGTCCTTATTGAGTTACCACACAGAAGATCACTCCATCCAGTTCCTACCCAGTAATTAACAGGGCGGGGGTTAGAGGGTTTATGGTCTATGATGTGTATCTAAACCTGCTGATTACCGGATTGATGTGAGGCTTTTGTAACATTTGTTAATGATTGGTGTCAAATTAATATTCCTGCAGGAACAAGATCATCTGATATGGTTTTTATACTCAAGTTCATAGAAGGTTAGAATCAGACTGTAGCATTTTTTGGACCAGGCTGTCATTATCGGTTGCTGATTTTTGTTTGTGAGTTGCATGCCTCCCTCCTGCAGTCGCTTCTAGGAATGATCAGTGTGACAAGAATCCTGCAGGTGGAGAACTCCTGTGAACTTGGATTGTGAGTTTGGCAACAGGCGACCTTTGATTGGCGACGCCAGCGGTCAAAGGTGCCCTTCTCTGCTCTGTCTGTCTGTTTGCTCTCAGATAGATGCTCAAGCCTGGCAGCAGAAGTGTACACAAAGACAGCCAGGAAACTATTGCTTAGTCGGTTATGATGATCATTTTTTTATCGGATACCTTCCTTACGTTCTGAAATCTTTTACAATGAGCTGTTGTTGTTTTTTTGTGTGTGTCTGGACATCTTGTGAAACAGAGATATTTATTTTTCTATCTCTGTGAATTATTTTTGAGTCTCTGTCTAGATTGATAAAAAATTCAATATTTTTTGCATTTAAATTGAGAGTATTTCAATGAATTTAGACATGCTGCTTTCAGGAAGTTAATTTCTAATTCCTTTTGGGGAAGTCAGATGATGCAGGTTATTCAAGGATAAGCAGCTATGAGATTCTGAGGAGAACTTTATGTTTCCTTGAACGAACACGTTGGCCTTTCTTCCTCACACATATAGACAAACACAAATGTAAACACGTTCGCCCCGCAAAGCATGCTCACCTCCCCGGTCATTCCCTTTCGGGCATCTCACCAGCTGGTTGGCCATGTGTTGCGGTTCCCCAGAGGCACGTAGCCCATGACTGCTGAAAGGTTTAAGCTTGGAACTACAGTTTATGCTTGCAGAGGTACAGCAGTAGCAAAAAAGTAGAAGCATCCTCACACCAAACGCTTGCTGATGCATTTACAAAAAACTTTTATCAGACAAACAGCTTTGAAAAATGCACCCAAGTTTGACTCATCAAAGTTAGGAATCAACTAAGAGAAATGCTGATATTCGTATTATATTCTTGTGGTGTTATTACTTTCAGAAACTTTTTCACATCAGTGTTCGATTTGCAAAAAAAAAAGGGGATAAGGGCATAATAGTGATATTTTTTATTAGGATCTCATTTAAAACTGCTTTGATAATGATAGTTGAGCTCTCTGTGGAGGTAGCTGACAGGTAAAAGACCTGCTCCACGTCGCCTGAAGGTTGCAGTTTTAAAAAGGCATTTATTTCAATAAAACTTGAAATACTTCCAGTCACGATTTTGGACTTTATAAAAACAAGCGTTTTACAACCAGAAATGTTTTTTTTAAAAAAGGCTCTTGTAAATCTTTGGTGTTTTTTTTTTTTATTAATTTCTTTAAAAATAGTGTATATTTCTCAATATCTATATTTTAGATTTGTACTTCTGAATCTTATTAGCCATGCATTTAGATTTTTAAATTAAGTAAAAAACTTTTATTTCATGGAAATTTATTTTTATAAAGCTTTTACAAGTCAAACAAATGTATCAGTTTGATGATGAAACTCTAAAACATCTAAAAGCAGGGTTTTTTCCTCCTTTCACGATTGGGCGAGTTCCACTTTGCAGACATAACAGTGCTGGCTTTGCAAAGCTGTTAAAGCGACCTTCACGCATCACTTGGACGTGCCACTGAAAATGACAAGAAAGCCAGTGTGCCTGGATTTCGTTCTGATCTGCATGAAATTGGAGATTGAATAAATGAGGAACAGTATTAATTTTTTTTAGTTTTTGTACAAAAAATCTTTTGCTTGTAATTGCTCTGTGTCCTGCAAAATATGAATTGGGTTTATGCATAATAAAGCAAAGTAACAGTAATTTTAACAGCTTTGCATGTCTATTAAAAAAAAGAGTTTTTGTATGATTCCTACTACTGACATATTTGTAAACTTTAATTAATAATAATTAGTGTAACTAGCAATAAAAGATTATGGGCTTACTAAGGACATCCTTGGCATAATGCTCTCCTGTGGGAACTGTAATTGTTATCCTACAGTTGCATTTTCTCTTGTATGTGGCATTAAACAAAAAACAGATTTTTTTTTTTAAATTAGGGTCGATGCACTCTTGCTAGCACTTATAATTTTTGTAAAATAAAATTAACTCATGCAGTTTTTGAAAACTCTTTGTTATGTTTTTTTCCCCAAAAATTTTTAATTCAAAACAAACTTTCCAAAAATCACACAACTGAATATATAAAGTTTGAGATGTAAGATCAGGTATCAATCCATTGAATATTTTTTCTCAGATCCAGGTCTTGAATATAGATCTTTAAAACAATTTGCAAATTACACACAAAAAACTCCAAAAACAAAAACACGAGTGATAATCATTTATTTAGCTGAAGCCCTTTTTTTATACTTCCATACTTTTATTCATGTCTAGTAGTTTACTAGTTCTTTAACTTCTGTTTGTATGGATTATGTAATAGCGTTGATTTTGGCAGCCGTTCAAGTTTTAGTCTTGAAAATTTGAAGTCATTTTATATCTGAAGGTTTTATTCAACAAAAAGGAGTCTTAGACTGATGTAGGAAAATAGATTTTTAATGTATTTTCTATCTGCACACATAGTTTATCTCCTATAAATGTCAATAAGTGAACAAAAACAATCGCATTTATGCATCAAATCATAGAAAACATAATATAATCAATATAATCAACATAATCAATGTAATTATGCGTCTCATTTGTTTAAACAAATCAGTTTGACTTAAATCTTGTTTGTTAATTATTTGACTTGTTGCCTGAGCTGATCAAATGACAGAATTAATCTAGTTAGCCAAAAAAATAATAATTTTTACTTGTAGCTACAAGCTAACATAGCAACACATTTAATCTGTTAATTATCTCTCCCTCCTCATCATTCTCCATACATGCTGTTGCCTCTTACTGACTCCTTTATTTTTTGTGGAAGTTACATATTTCAAAACTTTGTCGACAAGCTCGCCAGAGCTGGAAAATGTTAACAAATTATGATGATTACTTCTCATAACTAACTCTAAATATATACACTAAGGGCAACGACCAACCAGTACAACAGACGTGAATAGATCCACTCATACAGCAGGACAGCGACCCATCACGGATGGCAACAGTGTGCTGCTCCTCTGCTTTTGTTGCCATGACAGCTACTGCTTTCTTTTGGATGGATCATATAAAAAAGTATATAGATAGGTCCAACAAGCTTAAGTCTTTTAAGGTTTAGCGGCTGCTCACAGGTGGTGGAGGGCGGGGCCACATTAGTACAGGATGAGGTGCAGCATTATTGATCCTTCAGCTTTTCACTAACATATTATGTGCAGAATAGGTAGAAATGTCATTCATTTTCTCTGTCTGACAAATCCTAAAAGACATTTTCGTCCAAACTTCATCTTAACAAAAATTCATGCACCTCTTGTCATCTTTTAGTCAAGTGATAACCGTGTTTATTTCGTTATCATCTTGGTATGTAATAAATATGATGTGACACAGGAGTACTTGTCTTAGCCTCTCTTCAAAACAGGAAAAAAAACAACACATGCTATTTAAGTGAGGAGGACTTTTTCGAAATTTCAATAACTTGATTTGGATTCTTTAAAATAGCTTCTTGTCTAAACGGACCCATATTTAGTCAGAGCCACAGTTTAAGCAACTAGAACTGAGACACAGCTATGTTTAGAACTTCCTGTTAGGTGACTTTAGCAATATTTGCCGCCGTGAAATTATGCTACTAGAATTCAAAATGGTCCCTTAATAATTGTGAAGGCTCTTCTTGTCCCTATTTCTGTGTTCTGGACAGTAGACATTCAAAAATGTTCTCTATGAAAATCAGTATATATATATATTGTAATCTTCTAATGAATATGGCATATTAATTACTGCATTTATTGCATATTGTTTGAAATGGAACCATTCAGATTTTGTAAGTGCACCTATTTGATTCAGTGTTAAAAATGAGTAACTGGCATTAATGCTCTAGATGTGTAGACAGCTTGGTGCTGAGGCCGATAGAAAGAAAAGGGGAAGCAATGCTGGTATCTTCACACATAACCATCTCTTGGGTGTGTGTTCTTCCAAAGATGCTGTCCGCTGAGATTAGGAAACCAAGGCTAAAAACATTAACTCAGAATCAGTTTGATAAAATAGAAGTATCCTTTATTGTGCTTTATTTTAGGATTGAGGAAAATGTTCTCAGGTCTAATAAGTCTCAACTGGAGCAGTGACATTCAGATGGCTACATCAGAGTTTGGTGTAAACAACGTGAAAGCAAGGATTGGTCCTGCCTTTTATTATCGACTCAGGCTTGTGGAAGAGGGGAATTTTCTTGGTACACTTTGTTCCCTCACTGTTAACTTAGCATAAACTACACATCCTGTCTAAGTATTATTGCTGATCATCTCTGTCACTTAATGAAAACAGGATTTTGATCTTCTTATGGGTTCTTCCGGCAAGAAAAAAGCTCAAGTCATCTCAAAATTGCATCTTAAACTTGACAATAAGTTCACTGTATTTATATATAGTCTCTACTGTCATCGGATCTTAATCAAATTGAAAAGCTTCAGGATGTGGTAAAACAGGACATTCCTATCATTGATGTGGCACTAACAGATCTGCAGCAATCCTGTTATCCAACTGTGCAGTATCATAGGAATCCCTGAGCAGTATTTCTCATCTGGTATTTTGTTAAAGGCATAGAAACTTGGGTCCAACTCAACTTTAGCAAGATGAACAAAATTAAGTGACCATTTAGTGAAGACTTAGCAATTTCTTGTCTTTTTGGATTTTCTTTAGTTCCTTTAATCATAGTTGGACAAGAAACATGTACAGAACAGTTCCACCAATTGGCATTTCCAGCTCCGTAACAAAGAGGGCAATCAGCTCATTCAATGAACAGGATTAGGGAAAACTAGGCAATTTTTTTAGTTTCTACACCTGGATTGCCAAGCCCTGCATATAACTATAATAAACTGAGAAACTTGGAACTTTTGTACTTGCATAACTATATTAACCATCTAAAACAATTGGCCCAAATCAATTTCTGCTCAAGTACTAAACTTAACTAAACCAACCTCACTTTTATTTCTCTATGCCTTTTTTTTTTTTTTTGCATTCGCCGTGACAACCGCCCTTTTGTCATATTGTCTGCATACCAGACAGATTCTTTGTGAAGCCGAGGGGAATCTTCCAGGCACATAAAGAGAAGGGTCAGCTCACAGTATCAGACACAGTACATGCTGTACAGTGGTCATCTATTACATAATCTTGTTGACTGGATCAACATGCACTCTAAAGTAGAAACACTCCCACTATTGTTTACTTGAAATCTAGGCATTATTCATTTTTCTTTAATGACATATAAAGCACATATTTGAAATGGGTTAAACTATCAAAAATATACTTTGTACAACTTATTCTGTACCCAGTCTTTTTCTGGGGCTATAGAAGGAAACACTGCCTCAATTTTGTCTGCAAGTAAAAAAAGGGGTGGAGACCATAGTTTCAGTGCTAAACAGGAAGTTGTGCAATACCTGTTCCTTGGCACACAGAGAGGGACTGAATGGCCAGCTGTGTTTTTTAAATGTCCATGCAGAAAAACATTTTCATCGAGTCAAAGAGACAGACAAGCATTATGACTTTCCTCATATTACTAATACTTTCCTTTCCCTTTAAAAATATATTATTATATTTTTAAATATTACATGGAAAATGAAAAGTGATGGGGACTGCATTGCTGCCAGAGGTCAAGTATTATAACAGGATTTCAAAATGCTTGCAAAATAACAGGGAACTTTTTGTTTTTTTTTTTGGTTGGAAGTTTCAAAATGCCAGAAAACTGAATTCAGATCAAACAACATTAGGACACAAGACTAAAAAAAAAAAAAAACATTGTCACCATCAGAAAAAAAAATAGTTTACAGTTTTTATGGATTTTTTTTCTTTCTGAGAATTGGACAAATCATTCAGTGTTTAGTGTCTGGAAAAAGTTCTACCTCTGGGCAAGAAATAACTTCTTGGAGTCTGTTTTCGTTGCATTCCCTCCAGATCAAATATAATGGTACATAAGTAGGAAAAGAATAACAGCTTTCTAACTATATAAATGAATAAAGGTGAGTAACTGCCAACAACTCAAGTAGAAGTCAGAAAGCCATTTATATTAGACTTTAATTTCATATTGTTTCTTTCCAACATTGTACATAACACAAAATTATGATTTATATGCCTTCTAGATCCTTCTAGTAGTATTTGTGCCTCAGCAGTGGAAAAAATATGACGTGTTTACTGAAAAAACTTGGGTTCAGGGTCAAGCTTATTAAAACCAAAATAATAATCCAAAGGATTGAGGGTTAATCTGGACAATATATATATATACAATATAATCTTATACCTTGAAATGTGGTTCCTCATGACAGAAAAAGTCAAATACCTGAAATTATCAACACGTATTTATGGATTTCCCTTTCTAAACTGTGACACAGAAAAGGCAAATTTGTTTAGGTGACATTAGGGCCTAGGATTTCTAAAGCTCATAGATGTTGAGATCTTGACATCATGATCATCAGCACTCCTGAGTGTGGAAGTTAATGACAAAAATTCAAGCTACACTGTAGCCACAGCTTCCCTGAGGCAGACTGACAGCAGCGATGCTGCTTTAAAATAGGCACCATTGGGGGGCCTTCTGACCACCAACAGCCGCCAAGGCAGGTGAAGTGTCTCGCCTAAAGAAGATAGTCGTAGAAATAATATCTGTGGTGCCTTTGAGTGCTTTTTTTTTTTTTTTTTTTTGCTATCGCTCCACCACATCCTACAAACGAGACACAAGACTGTGACATTTAAACACAACACAACCTTTGTCACTGCGCCCATTATCGCGCTTAGCATGTGTGTGTTACGGTGTTTGGTGGGACTGACACACTGGGAGCAGCTTCTGCATCCTGATCTGAATGTTTACATGCTTACAATAGACCCGCCATTGTTCATCTGTAACATTTTGCTCAAGGTGGCTCGATGTTGTTCATTTTGATTCTTTGAGTCAACAACAACAGCCCAGATAGCTGCAGCAGCACTGAGATAGCTTGTGGCAATGTGTGTGATTTTTTTTGTATGTTACATGGTTCTTGTAGTTTCCACGTTTGTTGGTATTTGTTATAGAATTTTGGGGCTTACATCTATAACACATGCAGGAAATTACACTACACGCCCTGTTGACTGTCTGACTGACAGTTTTCCTAAGTAGGTCATCTATGTAAATGCCAGCCTGTCAGTTTACATCAATAGATGCAGGGCAAAGTCAGCGCCCTGTGACCGAAATCAGGTGGGCTTCACACAGTGTAGCCATACACACTGAGCACTGAAAGCACAGAAACACATGGCTTCTTTGGTCAACATAATCTGAAGCATTTTTTTTCCCAGTATAACCGCAATTAATATTAGGATCTCTGTCATCATTTACCGTACTTATGAAGAAAGATTTTAAAACAGTAATCCTCTGTCTTAAGCTGGTATGTTTTTAGTTTTTTACGGCTAATGGCAAAAGTTCTTCAAAGAGCTGCTGATAGTTAAAAGAAGCTAAATAAATGTGCTCAGCTTTCTATGCATCCTGCTTGCTGTTCTTGTAGTGGCCAAGTACTCATAAATGAGATCTTATGTATGTGATAGATTCACAAACTTGGTCATTAGCTGATTTTAAAGCGTTATGAAGATTTTTGCCACAGAAATCATCAAAACCTCTATAGGTCCATGTCCAGCTTGTTTTTTGCAGACCATGTTGTTTTAAACCATTTCTTGTAGCCATATACAAGTTTAGAGTAGTACTCTCAGTTAAAATCAAGATATCATACCTTACTTGAATGACATGTTGTAAAGTATTCTCAATCTTTAAGAGCAACTGAAAGAAGCAGACCTCTGGTCACATGGAACATTAATAAAAGGCTCACAATGGGAAATGTACTATTTCCAGTTTTTTTAACGATTTAGCAGGTACATTCCATTTAAATATGAGTTCAAATAAAGTTTAACACGCTGCTAAGGGTGTAGAGCTGATCCAGTATTTCACCAGGACGAAAACCACACCGCCAATTAAGTTAAATCAGTTGCTGAAATTAATTAACTGTTCAATGATATTATTTATTGAGATGTACCTGTTTAAATAAGACTGAATTCTTGTAAAAAATAAATAATTAGAATCCCAATTTTGGTCAATAATGAAATCATGATTATTTATAAACCTTCTTTGAAAACAGAAGGCAAGGAACTTAGGAGTCCCTGTCATATCGTTACAAACAGTAGGCGCTCTTTTAATGCTTCAGACATATTGGCTACTTATGCAGAACGTTTCTCTCTGTCAGGGGAAACATGGAAAAGCAGTCAACAGAAAACTATTTAGGACATTTTGTTAAAACAATGCAAAAAACATTGTAGTTTTTCATAACCTTCTTTCATCCCTGCGCTTTTATTCTTGTCCTGCTAAACTAGGAAGGTGTAAACTCCAGTAACATTTGAAATTCTCTGTAATCAACTTACTAAAAGTGGAAGTAGCTATTTCCACATGGAACATTGTGGTGCTCAGGTACGGTGCGTTTACTGATAAAAAGGAAATGCTCCAAGGATAACTACTCACACAAACCCAACAACTAAGCAAGCACGCATGGATACTTCTATTAAAGCCATCCATGGGGCTGTACTTTAGTTTTCTAGTAATGTCTGATGGTAGCAGTAAAAGTCTAACTCATATTAATGTGATCTCTCTGTTCTCTTCTGCTCAGTGGCTTTAGCATCTGCCAGTTTATTGTTTTGGCTGGACGTCTGTTCCCTCATCTTTTGCTTTTAAAACCTCTTGTAAACTTGCAGTAGACCGACTGTTCACCCAGATAACAGATAAGCCAGCGGATTGTTAAAGAGCTAAATAGAGATGTGTTCCTCATGAGTAGGCAAAACTGCAAAGGATTATAAACTATGTGTAAACAGTAGACTTTGATTCATTGTTTAGTAGGTAACTGGAGTCTGAATGAGTTGTGATAAACACAAAGCTTCCGGTTCAATAAGTAATTCATGAGGTCAAAGTATGTAAACTTGAGTGGGTTGCTCAGTTATCTCACTGCGCTTCTATCTTATCCAGATTCAGCAGGGCCAATGAGTGCAGGCCACACTCATCCCCCGTCCATGGCTGGTATGGTGGGCCACCCCTCAGTTATCAGCACCTCCAGGCCCTTACCGTCCCCTATGTCCACCTTGGGCTCGCCGATGAACGGCCTGGCATCGCCTTATCCCGTCATCACGTCGTCTCTGGGATCACCCTCTGTACCCCTTCAGTCTACTCCCAACATGAACTTTGGACCAATCAGCAGTCCACAGGTGAGAAAATGGGTGGGTCAGAGAATGAAATCAATCATTTCTTGTTCAAGAATTTCAGTTTAAATAGATTAAAATGCTCTGATAAGCTGGTCTTTTACTTTTAACTGTTCAAAGTTTTGAAACTGATGAAGTAGTTAGAAAATGTAATAAGCTTTTGCATGCAGTCGACCACTGATCATGTGCTTTTCATTTGTGGGATATCTTATAGCAGATTAAAGCTTGATAGATGGCTCTGTCCAGTGTGGTTTGCCAGCACTTTAAGGCTCTCCTCTTTCTCCTTAACCTTTCTGTTGACCTTTCAACTTCTTGCCCTAAAGGTCATCTCTAAGTCGTGAATTGCTGCTGTCATGCGTAGTGCCAGTCACTCTATACCTCCATAAAAAATCAGACAGCCCAGCATTACACTTAATGCATCTTTTCAGATTAAAAGGTGTAACTTAGATATGATATGATAGTGACAGGGTCTTGCAGAAATGTTTATTCTAAATTATCTTTAATATTTTTTTTTTCACTTTAGAAATTGAAAAATGTGAAAAGACTCAGTACTTTGTAAAAACAAGAACTTCAAGATAATTTGTAATTCACATTTTAAAACAGATTTTTTTCCCCCCCTCATACTTGAAATCCAGATTGGAAGATTAACATTTATGAACATCAACTTTTCAAAGTTTTAAAACAACAAATTCAGATCTCTCGTTTAAACTAGGCTCGAATCCAGTAAATGAAAATGGTTTATTACTTTACTCTTTTTTTTTACAGTCATTCACTTATAATGAGATTATGTTTAACACAAATGGCGTCTGAAGAGGGCTTGTTACTCTAGATGCCAGAGTAAAGCAGGTTGCTATTTGTTAAAGCCGTATAATTTTTTCATTTGCCTTCACATTTAAACACTACTTTGTGTGAAACTCACAAAAAAATATACTGTGTGGTTTGTGGCATACATAATGTAAAATAGATAAAGGTGTACAAATGCTTACATAAAGCACTACAAGTCTGTGGCGCAATAGGTGAGTGTTAAGGGACAGTTAGTGGAGAAACCTGCTATATGTGGCCGTTTGCATGAAATAAATGAGCTACAAGTCCGACAAGAGTCGGCTGTGGATACAGAAACACACACATTCACTCACAGTGACAAATCGAGGCCTGTTTCTCAGGAAGCAGCAATTGAAGTTATAAATTACTTCAGTCATGGTATGGATCTAGCCTACAGCGACAGCCTGAGTAGATGTGAGTACTTTGAGGAGAAGTCTTTTCAACGCCTGTCAAAAGCAAAGGAACAAAGACAGTACACGGAGTCATTTCACGTCACATTTGACTTTTTTTTTTTGCAAGGAGGTGGAAAAAGAAACCCAAGTGTTGTTGTGCTAAATGTTGCTCTTGAAGGGAGATAAACGTTTTCATGAATCAACATCAGGCGTCACTCGTGTGGAATTGGAATATAGCAAACTAATTACTGACTCTTAAACCCTTTTATTAGATCTGATTGTTCAGGATGAGTTGACTTTATGTTTATTTGTATTGAAGGGTGCAACGAACGGTTGATTACATTAACAATTCAAGTCAGTGATTGTTTAAATGAACTCATCAATCACTTGTTTTCTCATAGCTTGCTTGGCTGTTTTTACAGGTTTAAAATCTTCCAGGTGCTTGATCCAAACATTTATTCTCTTCACTTGATACAAATAATCGTATTTATCTTGCATGACCATAAGGCTTTCATTGAAGGGAAATGTATTTAGTTACAGAACCGGCTTTTTCATGTGGCGTGATGATGGCGTTCCAGCAGCTCCCAGCATGATGAGAATTCCTGGGTTGTGAACAACCTGATCATTATTTCTTTCATCTGTGAGTGGCAGTTTGAGTCAGAGGGTTGAATGTTTTACATAAAGTATTTGCTGATAGACCAAACAACTTAGGACTGCTTTTCATCTTACTGGTAGTAATTGATACTTTTAAGCTTGTGAGGATTAGGAGAAACAAACTGGTGATGATTCCAACACGAAAAATAGTTAAAATCCTTCTTTTTTATTCTAAAGTTATTATAACTCCTTCCTATAGCTCAGATTTTTTTTCCCCACAGCATAATGGAGACTGACCCTTTTAAACTCACAGAAACATTAGCCTACATGAAGCAACGTGCTTGTAAGTAAAAACAACCAAAAAAAAAAAATATATGGTCCATCAATAATCCATACTGAGAGCTTGTAGCTCGTATCTTCAGCATTTTTTTTTTACTTCAAAGCAGCACCTCTTGTTAACAACAGCACTGAAAAGGTTAACTTTTTTAGTCTATGTGATATTAATTATTTGCTGAATGCTGAAGTAGAATCGCTCCTCATCGCTGACTCACTGATGAACAAACATGCAGGATGTTTCATTTAAGAATGACTCTTCACCTCCGGGGGGAACCAACACAGTTGGGGGGGTGGATGATGCATGGGAACTCGTGCACTCTGAAAATATAACATAAAGGAAAATCTCTGGTGACCTGAAATATCCAGGTCCAGTAGGCCATCAGAGGATATGCAGAGCGCATGTTGTAAATAAGTAATAGAAAGGATGGAGGTGACTTTGGGAGGGATTATCCATATGTCATTCTGAGCTCAGTCTATAAATCAGAAGCGTGTCTCTGTCCAGTTGTTTTGTCGATGTTTGCAAGATGACACATCTGGATGGTGAGAGAAAAATGTGGACTCTGCAGGGTTTTCACAAGCAGTTCAAGGTCAAAGGGCAGGATGTTGATAAGAAGCTGAAAGTATGCAGAGGTCGAAGGTGGGATGAATTTGACTCAAGTCTTGAAAGCGATCATCTAAAGGTCTTCATTTCTAGTGGAGGGACGTCCTCGTTAACCTTATGGAGGTTTTATTAGGTTATGACAAACGTATTTACCCCTTTACAAATGTCATCTGTCTTTGCTATTGTTTTGTCCTTGACAAAATCTAATATCAGACAAAGATAACCTAAATCAAAAACACTCGTTTTTTTTATTTACCTCAGTGGAGCACATATGCTGGCCACGGAGCCCAAATTATAATTTATTAAGGATAAAAGCTATCCACAGCAACCTAACTCACTGTGAAATATAATCACCCTCACTTGTTGAACCATCAATAAAAAGTGATTAGCTTAATTTTTTTCTGCAAGCTAATCTCTGTTTCTTTAGCCACACCTGGATCTAATTACTGACTGTCAACTAGACTCGACAAATTACTTGATAATTACAGGTCTGATAACATGAAATGTGCTTATAGATCCAAACAGTTTCACATCAATCCTTAATTTACAGAATGATTTTTGGAAGATTTAAGGTCAGCTTCACCAACAAGCAAGAGAGAGGAGAAACAAGGCCTCCATGAGAGAGTTCATGGTGAAAAAACACTCGCATAAGAACATGAGAAACATTTTTCTATGGACTGACAAACAAATGTTAAAGCTTTTGGACATCTGGTATAAAGCTAGTTTGTCTCTTTTTTTTTGATTTAACAAAAAAAACAAAACAAAAAATGAAATCTGTTTGGTGCCAGAAAAGAAAACTGATTGGAAAATGTTATTCTGATATTATTTAACAGAAAAAAGCCCCAAGAGACCAGAAGTAAAATAAAAAATAAAAACGATAGGAGGCCTTGTCAAAGTTTAGATCTAATTCTGATTAAGATGTTGTGGTGTGACTTTTAATAGACTGTTTCTGCTTAAAATCCCTCTAATGGGGTCAGTTAGAACAGACAACAAGGAACTCTCTAAAATCACCTTTAGGTACCTTTAGGTGGCTTTGTTTTCCTTAAATAATTCAGCTTATTATTTTAAACAGCATTTATATTATATACATATTATATAATAAATATAGAAATGTATTATTTTTTCAGATTAACCTTTCTTTGGTGAGGTAAAACATTTAAGGGCAAAAAGACAGGCCCTAAAAGGGCCAAATACAACATTTTACTTAATTCATTTGCCTCCTTTGGGGAACCTATTAAAGATGCTGTTTTGTGTGGAAACTAATGTTTCTATCAATATTATTTATGTATTTAATTATTTTTTAATTCATACAATATCTTTAAATAGCCTTAAAACAGAAACGTTTATTTGAGTGCCCTCTGCTGTTTTTGTTGAGTACTGCAGCACTCCCGCGTGTCCTTTTTCAACAAGCACACACACACACACAAAAAAACTTGTATGACAAGTCTCAGAGCACAGAGTCAGCCCCTCCCCCTGAGTAAGCATGTGATTGTTTGCTGAGACACTTTCACAACGTGTGTGGGTGGGGAGAGGAAAAAAAATGTGATCTAGCAGAACGCAGAATACAAAAAAAAAAAAAAAAAAAACAGAAAGGGGAAGGGAGATAGTGTCATGAGACTGCTGATCTCCTTTCGCTTCCTCTGTACTTCCTCCTGTGCTCTGTTTTACTCAGTTCCAGCCACCCTAGCTTCAACTCTTTGTTCTCTCTTTTGTCTTCCTGCCATCCTTAGATGAACTCGATGAACAGTGTTAGCAGTTCAGAGGACATCAAGCCTCCACCGGGCCTGCAGCCTTTAGGAAACATCAACTACCAATGTACAAGCCCCGGGGGGATGTCAAAGCACATCTGTGCTATCTGTGGGGATCGATCTTCAGGTAAATCTAAGAGGGGACCAAACATTGCCGAGTATCCTCTTAGGTTTAGTTCTGCTTTTCTTCAGCTGTGACACTCTGGGGTATGGGATGAGTGCCGGGATGTTTTTTTTTTTTTTTGCTACCACATGTTGGTGTTTCAGAGCAGGTCTGATGAAGTCTGATGTCCTACAGGAAAGCACTATGGTGTCTACAGCTGTGAAGGCTGTAAAGGCTTCTTCAAACGCACTGTCCGCAAAGATCTCACCTACACGTGTCGAGACAACAAAGAGTGCCTGATAGACAAGCGTCAGCGGAACCGCTGCCAGTACTGCCGCTATCAGAAGTGCCTGGCCATGGGCATGAAGAGAGAAGGTGAGCCTGTGGAGTCTTTTTAAAGAGGGACCGGTGTCAGAGCTTTGACCATTTGTTTAGACTTTGATGGTCCCATAGTTCAAACACATCGTCAGGGTCAAACTGTTGGTATCTGATTTGTTATTTATTTTTTATTTATATTTTTTGGTCTTACATAAAGTAAAGTTGTATAAAAATTAGACCCAGTGTGGTTGGTTTAAGTGTGGTTGGTGGTTTCCATGGACTTTCTGTCCGTCCGTCCATCCATCCATCCATCCATCCATCCATCCATCCACCCACCCACCCATTCGGAGCTACATCTCGTAACTTTCTAAACCTTTGATGTGCCCTGTAGTCATCCTGTAAACAAACACAAATCTGTTGGAAAGGAAACTGAAATAAATAAAACTTATGAACGGGGGTGCCCACTCTGTCACCAGGCCAACAAAAAAGCACACAATCATGTGCACACATACACATCTATGATCAGTTTAGAGATGCCACTTACCAAATATATTAGACCATGAAAGGAAGCCAGAATACCCAGAGAGAACTCACACATGCAAGTGGAGAACATTCAATCTCCAAGGAGAAAAACCCCAAGACAGGGATCACTTTGATTGGAGGAGTTTTAAAAGGGTTGTACAAGATTTAGACCGAAATCAAGAGCTAAATTTGACAACAAAACTCTTTGTTTTGTTGGTATAAGTAGAAAGGGCAAATTTTAAGTCTCCTTCCAAAGCAGATTAACAATAATTTAAAAGGTTACTAATCCCAGTTTTGATTTAAAAAAAAGAGCATGTCTGTTCCACCTTTTAGCTTTTATTTTCATATTCTACCCTCTAACACAGAGGTCCTCGAATTTTTCAGCTTCTGACTCAAGAAATACTTCCAGAGTCGACTTATGACCCAAACTATTGCTTGACTATACACATATATAATCTTAAAATCAATTCACCACGGGTGTAACAATATAACAATCAGCATCAACAACCAAATTAGTTGTTTTTGTCTGTTTTAAAGAAAATCATTAAGCACTTAACATCAGTGTTCATCGTTTTGTTTAATCTCTGTAGTTGATTTTAAGTTTCTGTTCTGGCTGATGCTGGACCCCATCTTCAGAATCAGTCTTAAACAGATTTGTTTTTTCTCAGGTAAACTGTGCAGGGACTATTTCCCGTCAGGTGGAAAAGATTTTAATGGCATTGTGCATATAATTAAGATTCGCTGTTACAGATAATCTAGAAGCAAACTCCCAGATATTGTTTTTAATACACCAATTTAATACCATAAATCAATTTTTTTTTATAAAAAGTAACTATATGAAAGAAAAACACACAAACAGGTATTTATGAAAAGTAAACCTGCTCTTATGTTCTAATACGCAGATTAATACTTCTGGTACTATTAAAATGTGCACTGTACAAGTTGATGTTTTATTTCTTTATATACTGATAGAAGTTTCTTATATTAATGGTCTTTTTGTTAAAGGGATATTTT
>JAUZNJ010067482.1:0-26344 GCA_034780135.1 Jordanella pulchra
GTTCCATTAAAATCACGCGATTTCTCGCGGGGGACAATTAATGGTAGAGTTTGGTGAGTTTTCGGGTATGTTAAGGCCCCCAAATTAGCGTTCTTGCGGGCAGAAAAATAGTGAAGAATAATAATTGAGAAAGAGAAACATTCGAAATACAATAGGCCTTCGCAGCAGGCTTTGCTGCTCGGGCCTAATTAATGCAATCTGCTTGCACAGTGGCTCCATTCACTAGCAGTGTCCGGCTATCTTCTGACTCCCAGCTTTCCCCTCGTTCCTGCATATGTAGAGCAAAGCTTACTTAAATTAAAGATGGTATGAAGAACAGAACAGCAAATGTGTTTAATATTTGGTGCAATAGGCTTGAAAGCTATTGCTAAATGTATTGTTTATATTTGGTTAAGTCATAGCTTTAAAAGAACAGTGGATGTTTACTTAATGAACTATTGATAGAACAATAATAAATACTTTACTCAAAGTCTTAAAAATACAAAACAATATTTAACTTCTCAAATCGAAAACATGTTATGAACATGGCTTACCACATGTTATCACCCCACAGTGCACTTCAGTTTGCACAGTAGTGCTTCCTGTAAAATTTATGAAGGCGAGTTTTAAAGAACTTGTCTCCAGGTCCCTAAATGGGCTGTAAACAAAGGGAAGGTTATAGGAGCCTTTGTACCATTAGCAGAGTGGAAGTCTGCAGCAACAGGTGTTTGATAAAAACGGGTTTTACCCACAATATCAGTCTAAGAATTATGTTTTTTATTTAACCATTGAAGAGGGTTAGTTGACATTTCCCTCACAGGATGCACAGATCTGAACACAGCTGACTTAGCTGAGGCCTGTTCATAGGGACTAGAAGGAAAGTCTCTGACTATCTTGAGTCGCTTGGCTTTTCATAGTCTATTTGAAGTTTATCATATGGATCAACAATAAAACGTCTCTGCACAAAGCATGATCTAAAGAAAAAGCCGCAGATAAAATCAGCAGTGCAAATGCAAAGTGTTGACTTTGCCCATGTCTGCGGTACTGGTGATGACAAGTGTTCATAAAGTATTAAGCTATTGATTTCTGTCTGACTTCTTCCTGAATCCCCACTGTTGTCTGCTTTTGTAATTTATAATAAATAATATAATAAAGTTAGTTCTACTGAAAGAAAACATTTAGGAAGGTTTTCTTCATTGTGATGAGACACCATGATGATATCATATGGTGAGTAATTGGCAAAGATGGTGAATGTTTTCCAATGAATCGTTCCAATGTTGTAATAATAATTACTGCTGTGATTTATATCCACAATCTTTTACCTCATAAGTTATAGATCAATTGATAACTTGCTCAATTTTGCAAGTCATCCAGATTTTCACTAATATGCAGCACCTTTTTGTTTTTTCTTGCTTTTCTTATTTGCAGTCGGGGCAGTTCAGTGAAGACATGATTCCCACAGTGGGTTTCAACATGAGGAAGGTCACTAAGGGCAACGTAACAATAAAGGTAAGCTAGTGAACAAAGCTGTGCTGTTATTTCACTATCAATGAAAGATTTAGGTTTACATTATAATCAAAGAGCCAAGCTTTCCTTAACCTTTGAAACTCAAGCACTCAGTATTTATTTAAGATGGGGAAAAAGGGAAATATCCTCTTGTGTCTCTGAGAGATAATGATTGTGGTGTTGGGATTGCAACCTGTCGTTAGCCTCCTTTATTAGCAGTGCTAATGGTGTGAGCTTTGCTAAAACATCTCCCTTTATCAATTAAGACCAAGATTTTTTTATCATTGCAGAGGAAAAAAAATGTCCTGTTGAAAATTTAAGTAGATTTTCTTGTTGTTGTTCTTGTAGGATTGCAAACCTTTTGTTTTATTGTGTACTGTGTGTTTTTTCCACCATCATAATCAACATATTAGCAGCAATGTCAGGATGTGAGTCGTTTTTTTTTTGTTTTTTTTTTTTTATAAAACAGTGGCTCTAAAATATAATTTGCCCCTCTCTGCTTTAAAATACAAGTCACATGATGTTTTGGTCCCATTTACATTAAAATAAGAAAGAGAACAAAAAGCCTAGTAAATACATTTTTTGTTTTAATTTATATTTTTCGTTTTTAATTTTTTTGTTAGTGAGCAAAGTGCTCTGATATAATAAAGAAAGGCTCCGTCTGTATCAACGGTCTCTCCTGGTGGTACAAATGTGTTCTGTTCTTTAAGGAGGAGACACAAAATTAATCCAAAACTGCGTATGACCCTCTGGTCGTACTTCAGACTCCGTGGCTCAAAGATGTACATCTTTAGCTTAACTTTAGGATTTCATAAAGGCTTCTTAAATTTTCAAATCCACCAGTTTCTGTAACAGAGACTGAAAGCTTAAAAGGATTAAACAAAGTAACATTGCTGTAATATGTTCTGCCTTCTCGTTATCCTACTTCAGTCTTTCAGCCTGAATGAAGTGCAGACATGTCTCCACATGCTGTAGAAAAACACACTTTTCATTTAAATTCCATCTGTGGCTCTTCTAACTTTAACTAATTACACTTCACTGATAACCCCCCACTGTAACAACCTTATCAAGGCCTTTGACCTGGAACCGCTTAGGAACCAGTTCAATGACTGGCAGAAAATAAGTGTTTTGTGCTTTCCTGTTTCAGATCTGGGACATAGGTGGACAGCCGCGCTTCAGAAGCATGTGGGAACGCTACTGTAGAGGAGTCAACGCTATTGTGTAAGTAATTCCTGCACGTTTCGTTGCACACATCAAAACCTTGCCAAAGCTAAACGCTGTTTAACTGAGTTTCGACTTCCGCCTAATTTTTATTTTTCTCTTAGTTACATGGTGGATGCAGCAGACCGCGAGAAAATAGAAGCTTCCAGAAACGAACTGCACAACCTTTTAGACAAACCACAACTACAAGGAATCCCTGTAAGAGTCCCTATCTTGGAGGAAAACCACCTGGTGTTCACATAATTATCTTTAGCTTCAGAGTTTTTCTTTGTGAGTCAAGTGACTGCAGCCATAAATAGTATCTCAACTATTTCTTCTTTTTCCCCACTTATCCAGGACAACAGACTCTATGGTGTCTAATGTATTTGATTAATACCATTCAGCTGCAGTGAGGCCTAAAATGCCTGATGAGTGTTTCCCTGCTTTTCTTCCTTTAGGTGTTAGTCCTCGGTAACAAGCGGGACTTACCCAACGCGCTCGACGAGAAGCAGCTTATTGAAAAAATGTGAGGAATGCTTATTTTATGAAGTTTTTATGACTTTAAATTCCAACCCTGACTGACTAATGTCACATGTTGTGTCATAGCACGAGGCTCATTTACTTGTTTGAGCTGTGCCGTTTCTCCCTACTTATTGTACCTTCCTGATCTACGCAGGAACCTTTCTGCCATTCAAGACCGAGAGATCTGCTGCTACTCTGTGTCCTGCAAGGAGAAAGACAACATAGGTAAAAATCAGAGGGGATGTTGGTCTGGTCAGAACGTAAGGGAAGGCCAGATGTATGAATCTTAACATTTAGTTGAGTTAAACATGGTCTCATAGTGACTCAGTTACAACAGAGTCTTTCTTGTTTAAAAGCCTCACTTTAACTTTTAGGCAAAGTAAGTTTTAGTAGTGACTGGGGCTGAATTTACGTCTGCTTTTCATGGCTTATTTTAGACGTTTATATTAAAACTATTATTTAAAGCACTTGGGTAAAGAGAGTGACATCTTATTACATAACATATGAAAGCACTTATGCTATCTGTTGGAAACGTGGGACTCATTGCATTCTTCAGCAATGACTTTATTTGATGCATTATGTTATCTTTCCAATGCTTTACTCCTGCTGTTAAAGCATACCGACACCAGTTGCCTTGGTTAATGGTGCATTAAAACGGTTTAATCTTTAAATCTATAAAAAAGAGAGTGGAACAGACCATCACTGACTCTGATCATTTCAACCTGTTTTCAACCTGTCCTCATTTCCTCTGAATGTATCTTACAGATATCACATTGCAGTGGCTCATCCAGCATTCAAAGTCAAGAAGAAGCTGAAAGTACAGTCTCTATGCCCCCCCTCACCACCACCTCTGCCCGGTTGCAGCGCTGGCCTCAGCCCCCTCCCCCCTTCCTTTGGGTCAGGGGTCCTCAACACTCACCCTTTGCACTGCCTCTGTGAAGTAATCCAGCTTTCTCTGCTCACTACCGCCCCCTGCACCATCTTGTACACTACCATACATACATATGTATCCTCCTGTACAGCACCCTCCTCCCCCCAACCACCTGGAGTCTCACTACTGTAACAGTGGGTGGATTCTCCGTCTTAGTAGCCGCTACGAACATGCTCATCGTGGAGGTTTCTTCATCTTCTTCTCAGTGGTTTTCAGGAATCTTACGGTACTGCAGCGTGCTGCTTCTCAGCATCAAACACTTTCTTTGTTGCCTGTCAACATTCAGTGCTTGTGCGACATTGTTTGATTGTAATTTTGAGCAGTTCTTTGCCAAATAAGGATGTTGCTTCTGCCTACGCTATAATCTCCATGCAATGTTGGCCACATTCTTGTATTTGCCGGCATTTGGAAACGTCTCTGGATATTCAAGTTAAAATGCTACTTTAAATGTCATTAGAAGGAAGATTTTGGCGTGGCTTTTGTGTCTCCAGGCAAAATTCCCAAGCCACATTTTAAGTGCCTTTGACTGTAAAAGTGTCCCAATCAGACGGTTATTTCCCAACGCAGCTCCCTGCCTGCTACCAAACAACCAAACGCTCAGAGCAGACACCACTCTGAGCTCTTGATCACCCTTAAAAGCGCCTCTAGACAATCTCGTTTTAAGCTCTGTAATCACATAAACACATTATGGTGTCTGAGAAGTGACAGTGCTGTACTGATGATGAAGAATGAATGAGAAAATGTTACATGTCTGCTTGATGGAGCATTGGAACGCCGTGGCACTTTTGGCCTTTTAAGTCACGTCTGTAGTTTTGAAAGATGGGATAAATCACAGTTTCGGTTCTCAGATTGTTAAAGAATTTTAAGCAAAGAGCCTGAGCTCAATGCGTGTGTACTTGGATGTCTTTGTCACGGTGTACTTTTATCTGAAGGGGGGGGGGCCTTGGGTAACAGAAAGCCAGTGTTAGTCATGAAGAGGTTTGGGGTTCAAATTCAAAAAACTCCACAGTAGGCAAAGAGTAAATGTGTTTATTTACACGTGTTTGCTTTTTATTGAAAAGACTAATTGGTCAAACTACCCTCCTCTCATCTGGTTGATCCATGTCAGTCAGTTTTTCTTCCTTTTGCAGGATCTCTGTATGCCACTGTCGCCACGCCCACTTTCCCATCGCTCTGTTTTATCACAGATAGTCCGTACATTGATTGTTGGGACCACAGCAGCAGTGAGGGGCTGTTCATTTGGCTGACAGTGATGCTCATCTTGCAGAAAGCTTTTGTTACCTGTGAAATAAATAAATATAGGCTATTTGCAACATTTGTATCTGCATGTGCTGGGCTTGTTCACATTCATTCGTAGACTTTGTAAATAAGACGTTAGCTTTTTCATGACAATAAATGCTCCTGTAGATCTCATGCATTATCTCCCTGTGATTGCCAATAAAATTTGTTTTTATTTATAAGGATTTCCAAGCTGTGCTCTTTTGTGAATGTGTCAGTTTAAGGTTTTCACCACTAGATGGAAGCAGAGGACTTTAGAACGGCGATGATAAGGGAGGCTGCAACTAGACCAGAATGGATCATCTAAGGTTAGATTTTGTAGCATAATTTGTTAAAAGGGTGTGGCTGCTTGCAGATATGAAGGTACCATGGTGAAAATGCAGAGCATTTCTGTTGTAGCTTTTAGTTATTGCACTGCAAGCCCTATGAACTGACCAACACAAGTGAGGTGTTGTGTGTCAAGTGCGAAGCAGTGCAGAAGAGGATTTTCAAGTCTACCCATAGATTCTTATCTGGATTAAGGTCTAGACTTTGTGTCATTGCATAAATAATTATGTCTCTTTATCAACATTTTGATTTCCGTTGGCTTTTAAAAGGTTTTAAATGTAAACATCTATAGTTGTGATCTAAAAAAAACTTCCGATTGCTCAAGGTTTTTAAAACCTTGATTACAGGGTACCTTTTTTTTTTTTTTGGTTTTACATTTTTTTTTCAGAACTGCATGGTTTTATCTGGAACCACTTTGAAGCTTATAATCAACCCCACTGGTTAATCGCAAAATCCCCCCCCCAAAAAAAAACACACAGATCAGCCATTATGATGTAATTTTTTAATAGATTGATAATCCTCTTGTAACTTGGAGAAACCCGAGTTAATAGTTCTGCTGAAACTACTGTACAGCTTCTCTGTTCCTGCTGAAAACACAGTTCTCTTCCCCTGAAAACGCTGTTATGTAGTGACGTTCAGGATGAGGCGTGATCCAAATTAACTGAAAGATGTTTTCCATTGAGGCTAGAAGGTTTGATTTTGGTCTCTTACCAGAAATGTTTTCTCTTTACATGACTTAAAAAAAACTGTAATCAGAACTTCTTATGAATTTCAGCAGTGTTTAGCTCTTTCTCATACTGAACTCTTTTCATTTTTGTATGATGGATTAGACGGATGTTTTTACCAAGGAGCCTTCTCCCTGACCTTTCTGCTCGTTTACTTTGGCCTTCATGATATCATTTGTTCATTTCCATTCTCTAACCAGCTTCTGATACCCAACAGAGCAGCTTGTGAGCACGGTTTACTAATTAGATCGATTCTAAAGTAAATTTAATTGGATTTAGGGGCATGAGAACAGAAAAGCTTTGAAAAAAGATTCTTAAACTTCCCTTTTCTTTGCTTCTATTTTATATATTGATTTGGCCTATCACATTCAATCCTAATGAAGCACAAAATTTAAACTTGATAAAATACATACAAGCTCAATGATTGTGTGAATCTTGAGGCTCTAGATCTGCATCCGGAGCAAATACACTAATATTTCTTGCAGATAGTTTTCTTGTTTTAAAAAAAATGGAGCAATGTAAAGGTATTGTCAAACTAAGGACCAGTAAACGGAGCCCTTTGCAGGTGGAGTAGCCTAGAGCTGTCGGCGAGCAGAACTCTGCTGGTCCAACAGGAACACTCATTAATCTCATTCCTTAAATGAACATCTGCAGGAGCTCGTCGTGTCGGTAGGTGGAAGGTGTGGACAGATGTGGGTGTTGCCCAAAGAAATCCATGGATCTACACAGCCTGCAGCAACACTATGGGATTGTTATTACAGTTTTCTTTAATGTGGTTTACTGCTAGGTTAATGGCAAGTGATTAAATGGTGCTTATTAACGTGTCAGGAATTGATTCAGGGAAGGGATCATGGGGGTAACCTAAAGGTATGACGGTTTAACTCATGTAATGCTGCATGTTTTGTACCTGCTCATTGATAAAACACTGACTTCACAAGAATTCAGTAAATTATGATCCCTCGTCAAAATTACAAGGTTATTTGAAAATGTGGTGATCCTCATCTTTAACACATTTTCTCTGTCAGATCATGAAAGATGTGCTGATAACAGAGGAGCTGATCTGCCAACATGTCTATAATCAGAAACATGTCTATGTTGTAAAATGGATCCTAATACTGAATGTTCTGTAATTAGACATTATAATGCTATAGTGTGTTTTTATATTTTAGTTTAATGAGTGTGACAATGGGCTGCATTATTTCATTGCATTATTTGCATCTGGTTCCTGTTTGAAGCTGCTGTCTCTTCTCAACTAATTCTTGCTCAGTCTCACTCGTTCTTACTGCATTGATACCATGAGTAAATTTCCCACAATGCCGCCCAACCAAAAACGCAATACACAGCCCCGATAAAGGTGCAAAAACACTGATCTGAGGTTAGACTCTTTTTATTTATTTATTATTTATTGGAAATTAAAGGTCCCTAGTTTTTTTTTTTTGCTCTTTAAAAAAAAACAGAGTAAAGGAGACAGGGAATGTCCAACCCGAACTAAATGAAGGAAAACAGGCTGCAGGTTTATAGATGCATCAGCGCTAAACTGCTGAGGTGTCAATCTGCTCATCAAGTGATGTTTTAGTCATAAAAGGTCAAATAATAACGCTATCGTAAAGATATTGTTTCAGTAAAACTCACATAATTTGTTTTTAAGTAATTAGGATACTATCTCCAAAAATCCTTTTTGTTGAACAAATCTGCTCCAATACAAAACTAGGTCCTCCAAGTGATGAGCCTGTAATACTGTGTCCAGACAAGGAAAAGAAAAATAAAATATATAAAGCTCCTGACATCCCAATCTTTGATTAGACCAATTTAAATATTTCAGACATGAGATGTTCAAAGACAGTCTAGGTTGTGATTTAGGCCTTTAATTTAGCCTAGAAAGGAAAGCTGTGAAACTGATACCAACTTTACCACCTTTAAGTATCCATACTCTACACTTAATCTTTTATGATACTTAGACTGTATAGTCATAGCAGGGTGACCCTCGTTCAGTGTTTGCTGCACCTTAAAGCCACATCAGCTGAGATGAGTTAGGGTTGGTGAAAACTCCTGAGAAGCTTCTTAAACCTAAAGAAAAAACATTCAATATCTTGTCAGCCAGACAAATCACCACGTTAATCATCCATGCAAGACATTTTTCAAACTAAGAAAACAGAAGAGAGTCTGTTTCTGCTGTTTTTTTTTTCTTCTTTGTTTGTTTGATCTCATGTTGAAGTTTAGTATCTGAGCTATAGTGATGACTGAACTGTCTCCATCAAGGCTAAAGCACTTCCATTTCCTTCCTCTCTCTCCTCTCTTGGCTGTGTCACCATAAACAGCTTTTATTCCTTCCAGACATGCCTGCAAAAATATTTACCTTCAGCACTGAGACTTTTGGGTCATAGTGTTGACGCTGCACATTTGCACACAGCTACGCTGCATCTGAGTGGGTTCCTATAAGATGAGAACATGCAGCTCCAAAGGTGGAGGGGTTTCCTCGTTTGATTTATAGCACTCGTGTTTAATGAGTGTCTGCAGGTTTAAAAACTTCTAATGAGAATGAAATAAATGCAGCAGCAGTTTTTGAATAATTGGTTCCCTAAGGGAGCCTTTAATTCTTCACCTGATTCACAGTATTTTGTTTTCAGACATTTTTTTTTTCTCTTTTTTTTTAATAAGCGTATAAAGATTTTAACAGGTAAAGTATGTTTAATGCAGAGAAAAAATACAGATAAAGATTCTGTCCAATTTAGTGTTACACAAAACTAGACCAAGACCGAGGCCAAATCTGTAGAATCAGGCTAATGTTTTGGGACATAGATGGGGTTCTCTCTTCTGTTTTCAAATAGAGAAAAATCTGCTCCCTAAAATGCAGAAAATACTTTAAAAAGCTTAATTACTCAACCAGAACATCCTGTTGTTGTTTAAATAAAAAAACTTAAGGAAAGTAAGAAAGATGTCCTGTAACAAGGTAATAAAAACTTTTCTTTCCAGGCATTTTGTTTAAAAATAACTTTTACAAAACAATGTCTGACATTTTATACATTATGAGAAAACTCACTGGCTACTATTTGTCTTCATTGTCAACAGTGTTTTATTTATTTTTCAGGCATTTGTCTTAATTCATGATGTCTGTCAATCGGTCACCTCTTTTACTTCAGAGGTGTAGGTTAAAGAGACTTAAACATACAAAGGCAAACAATCCATAAGAGATTAAAGCCCCAGTTTCTAAGAACAAAGAATGAAAACTATGCAAATAAATGTATGAAATTAAGATTAAAGTAAAATTTGTGCTCAGCACTGTTTGCAGTACATTGGATAAAGTTAAATTAATTAAATTAGACGGTGCTACTTTCCTCGGTGTTGAATTAAATTATATTAAATGTCTGGTAAACCTAGATCTATTACCTCGACTAATATTTGCCCTTCTAACTTCTGAAGGTGAAGGTGGACAACATTTTATAACTTTTTTGCATCTGGTGGTGAAAATCAAGAGGGTTGTATTTTCATATGAATATGAATGATATTAACCACAGTCTCAAAAACCAGACAAAGCCCAAGATGAGAGATCATCGCTCTCTGGACCAAGAGCAGTCTTAAGCCCTTCATCCCTAATGTTTACACTGTAAAACACATGCAAATAAGAAACATTAAACACATTGGAGCCACACTTGTGCCCCCCCGATTGATGGGCTTTCTGGGCAGTTGACCATTTTGACCACATCAAAGCCACCGCTGAATAAATAGCACATACTTCATGAGACTGATAAGCACTTATATTTGAGAAATGATATCACTCTTAATTTGTCCAGAGAGGCTTGTTTTCTCAATGACAGAAACTGATGCGTTCCAAAGTTGTTGAAGTGCAGCTTTGGGGTTAAATGTTTTGGAGTGCTGAGATTTGACAGGCATCTGCAAGCACTTCATTCAGTTCCCCTGTGCAGACCTTAATTTGGCACTAATCGCTGTGTGGAATGTCACATGATTCATTCACAGCCGCATGGCACATATCATCATTCCTTAGTGCTCTACACCCTGTAAAAGACAGATGGTTTACAAGCAAACACGCCCTGTAATGATTCAGTGAAACAGGGCTCTGTAGACAAATTCATTCCTCTACTTTGCTGCTTTGCAGTGGCCGGTAACTGATGTCTATGGTTTTGAGTTTAATTGGTTTTGAATTAAACCCCAGTTAGGCAATCTTGTTAAAATGTTCAGGTTTGGTCTTCATTTGATTTTAGGATTAAGTAGCAGTGGAAGGAGGAGAACCATTCAGCAGCTCTGGCCTCATGTTTAGGTTGATTGTCCTGCTGGAAGATGAAACTTCACTCCAGTCTCATCTTTCCATCAATTCCGACCAGCTTCCTTTCTGATGAAGAAAAGTATCCCCATATCACGACGAAGCCAACTTTATATTTCACTGTAAAAATTATATGCTGTAGATGATATTCTTTCAAGGGTATAATTTTGCATGTTTTAAAAAAAAATCTATGGTGGCTTTTATTGATTAGAGCACCATAACTTCAGCTTGTTTAGATGATTCTTCAAAGGGCTGAGTTGCAGTGCTGCTGCTATTCTTAAACTGTTTGTTCACCATTGTTCTTAAAGTTCGCTCTGAACCCTCACAGAGCTGCTGCATTTTTAGTGAGTATAAGCTACATGACCTCTAAAACTGATTGCAATGGATTTTATTTAGCAGTATGAAAGTAATGAGGGGTAACGTTAGATGTAAAACCAGAATTTTCTGATTATTTGTTTGGTAAAATTCATTAAAAATTGTCCTTAGACAACATTTCTTAATGTTACCTTGTCATAAAATAAAAAAATGACATTTTTGGGTTGTAACTGGGATAGATGATACAAAAATCTGGGCCAATATTTCTATCTGACAACATTGTTCTACATGACCAATATACACCTCTCCCCCCCGAAACAAAAACAGTAACTTGATGGAAATAAACACCAGTGTCACCCTGGTCCTATTGATTGGCCTCATACTGATGATAATATCAATATATACTGAGTATCCCTAATGCAAAGAATCCCTAATATGACCAAATGCTAAAAAGTTCAAATGCTTTCGCTGTGATAGACCGCAAATATTTAAATCTAATTGAATTTAAAATGATAAAAGAAACAATTAATCCCAAAGGGTTATAAAATTAACAATTATTTTAAGTTACAATTTTGTATAGACTAGACGTTTGTATTCACCCCAGTTAAATTAGATGTTTAATAAGTACAGTTCAGTTTGTTTTGTTTTTGACAAAAATATGAAAAAATACGTTAAAAAGGGCACATTCATTGAAGATTAAATAAATGATTTTTAAAGGTTTTCCTTGGGGCCCACAGTCATTTGTGTTTTAGACATGTTTCTGCTACAGCCTAATAGATTTTTATAAAATGACTTTGCTTTGTCAGTATGCCTCAAGTGCTGCAGAAGTCTGTTCATTTAACTCAGTTATATGGCAGTAGGGAAACTCCCATAATATGCAGTGTAGTGTACCCAGGGGAGCAGGGTAAGAAACCCTGCTTTATGAAATGATTTTAAATTTCATTGCAAATGTTAGAGCTGTTTAGCCAATAAACAAAAAAGTAATTAGTTTACAAATCCTCTAACATAAATGAAAAAACTCTAAGTAACAAACTCTTTAAACCAACATTTGATTTCAGTAATTAAATAACTGTTATATCCAATTAAAAGTACTAAAGATAGAATCAAATAAATTTCAAATGGAGTTAATTTGGACTTAAATGCACAGTTGTATGTAATTTAGAACAAAGTACAACCCTTTAAATTGTATATTAAAAAAAATACATCTTACATGTGCTGCATCTTATTTTCCTGAGAAGCTACTTTGCCATCTTTTAACTTGAAAGTTAAAGACTGGTAGAATTTGCTGAATGATTCAGCTATCAGGTTAACCGCACAAGTTAATGGCAACACTTATCATCATGTTATGCACTCTAAAGGAAAATGCATCAACAATGAATGCCAAGGATTATGAATGTGGGACTTGTACTCTTATTTTAAACCCTTTTTTATTTTATTCTATTATTTTTTAGTTTTTTATTTATACACTCTTTAATGTCCACTTGTGTGACCTTTTAATACTGCCTGTTTTTTTTTTTTCCTGCTGTTACAACTAATTTTCCCCCATTGTGAGACAATGAAGGGAATTTCTATTTTATCTATTCTATTTTAAAGATAAATAAGCTGTAGAAGGGGGGAGTACAAATGTTTTGGCTGCATGGCAGCCAGTCTAGATTTTGAGCTTTAAACTCCCCATTCCTGAGAATAAATTAAGCACCATATTTTAGTAAATAAACTTCCTGCGGCATTGAATGAAAAGGAAGATACAAGATCGTTTTATGTTTGTAGTAGTGGGATAAAACTCTTTGGTCATTTAAAAAAAACGATTATATAAATTTGAGGCACCTATTTAATATTTTTTGTTGATTAGGCAATCAGATAGAAAGTCTTAAAAGGGTTATGAAGTTTGAATTACAAACTTGTAATGTTAATATTTTCAGAGGAGAATCAGTTTTAGAAAGTGCTGCTGCTGTTTAAGCACAGAACACGAAAGTTATTTCCGCTTTGCTGTAATCCACCACTTTTTTCCTCTCTTCTGTGATTGTGGGAGTGCAGAAAAGCTGCTGAGACCTCCAAAAGCGCGATGTTTCCATTCCCACACGATGAGAGTAATCTTACAGGCCCACTCCGTTATCCGGTGGCCCTCCAGATAGCCAGCTCCCATGTGAACGCTTTCACACTCTCACCTCCGTGTTGCAGCTCAGACGTTCTCTGCTTCTCCGATTCCATTAAAAAAAATCATAACTTTTGCTCCTGGGGTTCTGATCAAATGAGGCGGTTATTACATTTTTTCACCGTTTTGATCCCCCCCCTCCCCAAATATGCCTCCTATTTACATATAGATTGGGTATTTATCAGTCTGCATTTTACTGCAGATTCACTGTAGTCCTCTTTATTAAACCATGATGGATTTATGTATTTTTAATGAAGAGTTGATGTAGAGAGTGTAATTCTTTGAACAAGGGAGCGTACGTGTGGTGTGAGCTGAATAATAAAGCATGTGTTCATCTGAACTTCAGTTTTGGAAATACTTTTGGGTTGTTGCCATGTCATCTGCTCCTCTCCCCTTATGATGATTCATATCGACACGTTCTCCTTCGATCTAATTAGGAATCCAAATATATATCATTGTTACCTTTATCCCGCTGAAAGACATGATAGACATTTCTATGCATTTAACACAGACATGCCAGAGCATTCTTACCTCATATCCAGATATCCGGGCTCCCTAGTTGTCTTTACTTACAAATAATCACAAGAGTTTCTTTTTGTAACCTATTTATTTTTATGAAATTTTGTGAGTGAACATGTAAGAGGAGACACCTACTAACTAGAAAGTTTCAGTATAAAAACCCTTCATGCCTTATATGCCATTCATATTTTTCCCATTACAATACAGCAGTTTTGAAGAAGCCATCTTCATCAACACTGGTACCTCACATCATTATACTGGTCAAAATTCACTATTTGAGAAACAGTAAGAAGAACAACACTATTGCTGCTGTTTTGCTATATCAGCAAACATCTATTGACCTTATACAATGCTTTCAAATAATATCTATTTCTTGTTCAGATACCACCCAACATGCTGGTCATTTTTCAAAAGGTGGTGCCATGGATTTCAGCTGGCTGTTGTAAGCCCTTATTGTTCTTGGAGGCAGAAACTTTTTGCATCTGTCTCATGACCATATCAGTTCGCATTAGAAACATCTGACATGCTTTCATTAACTGAATGACCCATAGCTTGCTGTTATATATATGAAATTATATTAAAAAAAACCCTCAAAATCACAGATGTTACGGTCCTTTATGAAAGCACTGCTTTTGATATTTACTCCTTGTGTTTGAAAGCACTTAGCAGAATAAAATCAGGATAAAGCAAAAAACTGAAATGTGAAAAAAAAAACACAAAACATAATTGCAATATTAATTGTGAATTGCTTTTGTTCTGTAATTGCTTGATGCCAACATCCAAATTTAAATGCACTTTTGATTAGTTGCACAGCCGCAAGAGCAATTGAAAATCGAGGAGTAACATTAATTTGCAACTATCAGTTTAGAAAGCAATTATATGATTGTTTTTATAGTGGAAATGATTGTATTTGTGAAGCCTGGCCAGTTCAATGTTGAAATTATTCAGACAGTCTTTGTATGAATAAATAACCAAAACCCAATTTACATCATGTTTCTGCTCCATCAAAATAGTTGTGATTACAACTTCACAACTTTAGACTATCCCGAATTTCAATAAAAAGATAATGAATAAAAAAACTGTCTTGCACTTAGCTTGAAATAATCTTAGATGTATGGTTGATCATAAAGAGGACTTTAGGAGGAGGTCTGACTTTGATGGCCGTATGTTTGAAGTTGAACCAGAATACTAAGGGACTTACTTGGAGTTGAATGGCTGTGAAATATTTACTATTCTTTTCGTAACAATGTTAATGTAATGAAGAATTTCAGAAGAATCTTGCTCAATTTAGGATATTTCTTATGATCTTCTTATCCATTTTAAAGTAATCTTTTATCTTTTTTTGTTATTCAGTTTTAAAGTTTTCAGAAAATAACAGGTTTATCAGCCAAGGATTATGAGATTATGTGTTAATTTTCTAACCATCTATATAACCTGTGAAGTTACATCGCAATGAGTTATACTCAAATTTAGCTATGATAACATTTTCTGTTATAAACACTACTAATTGATTTGTGAAGCTTTGAGGGTTTTAGAACTGATTTCTACCTGAAAATATTCAACAAAATAAATCAAGAGTAACTCCACATTTATAAGGTATTGATGCAAACTGTTGGTACCTGTATAAAGGCAAAACATAAGATGCCTCACTAGGGTGTCATGACCCCCCTGTTGGAGTGTAAAGCACACTTGTTGGTTTACATAAAGCAGAAAAGCTTATGCATTCAGTCCATTAACCGTGAATGGAATTGAATTGATTAAATTCAAAAATACTTTATTGATCCCAAAACAAAATTAAATGCTCTAGTAAGTCATAGTTTTTGTTTTAAATGAGTTTTTTAGGTGTTGATAGCTGTAGGCAGGAAGGATCTTCTGTAGCGGTCAGTCTTGAGAGGTCTTTGACTGAAGATACTGTTTATGGTTAACAATCTTCTAAAGAGGAAGCTCACTATAGTCTATAATTAACTTTTTTTTATTTAAAGTTTTCACTTTGAGTTTTCAGTTACACTTCGATTTTAGTCATTCTGTGTTTTCTCAGTCATTAGTTTCATTTCTGCTTTGTGTCATTTACGTTCTTTTCTAGTTATGTTGAAGCCCTGTTGTATTTCTTGGTTACACTCTGTTGCCCCCTTGCGCCACTCTTCTTTCCTTAGCTCCCTTACAGTTATTTCTGTCCACACCTGCTCCCAATCAGTTGATTATTCCATTTCATGTTCTGTTCGCCATATATACTCCTTCTCTGTAGATATAATTTTCTATATTCTTTTCCCTTGTTAGTTATTTCTGGTTTAATGCTTTCTGGTGCCATCACTAATTATTAAATCTGCAAGAAACCACCCGAGTCTTCCGTCTCTGCATTTGGTTCCTCAACAAACCTCCTCCCAACTTGTCAACCTCACAGTTGCACCTTAATAAAAAAATAGCTAATTTTGAGCAATGTTTGTAAAACAGGGGTAGTAAAAACTCAACACTTCACTAGTGCACATATTTTCAGATTAATGTTTTCCAAAAAGCATGTCTTCACATTATATTTTTTGCCTGCTTAGACCTGAAAAATTAGCCTTTTTGTTACCTTGCAGCATTATGTATGAGAGTGTTAAAAGGATTATGAAAGAGCCCTGTGAGTTCTTTATCCTTCATTCACCGTAGTTTCAGACTGACAATGGCTGAAAGCTCAAGGTTATTAATAAAATTCCTGAGATGACAAATGGTGTGATAAAAGCTGGAATGTTTGAGAGAAGTGATTGTGTCAAAATAACAGAACAGGAACCAAAAACCAGATTTTATCTCATCCTTTTTTGCTTCTTCTCTCCTGTCACACAGAATACAACTTGTTTAACATTGAATATTTGAATTTTGTAAAACTGAATATTTAAAGACAATATTTCATTTAGCACTCTCTCTTTACGTGAAATTCTTTGGCCTGAAATAGTGAAACATATTCCTGCTGCTCCCAGATTGCAAAAAAAAAGGCCCTAATGAGACTTTGGACTCAGTTCAGTGAGTCAGGCAGATGCTCCTTCAGGCCAGATGAAGTGGAAAAGTGGTGACAGCTGGATATGGACCAGTTAACCTGCGTTTGATACCAGGAGCTTCATTGGTTTTCAGGTAGAGTTGGCCGACAGCATCAGGCTGATCCAAAGGTAGAAGAGTCTTTATCTCTGTCTGATCCACTGCCAGCATGACTCTCCCACAGCCCTAGATGACATGGAGAGATTGAATATTCATAGCAGTTGCATGCCTGGGCAGCGGTACTGGAGTGAGGGGAGCTTTGTGAAGAAGCCTCAACAGCAAGAAACACTCTGTTCCAACCAATTCCACTTGTCTGTTCTTTTCTTTTGATGCCTTCCTTAATGCATTTGTTAGTCATAAACAGAATTGTGTTTTGCTCATGCCGCTGAAACAGGTGAAATACAAGCAGTCTAGGTTGCAGAAACAGAACTGTCGAAACCCCCCAACTTCCCCTCCAGCTGCTTGAACATACAAGCTTTAAGTGCAACAAGACATGCACACAAATATCAGAATGACACATCTAACTTTGGAATATTGATTTTGCTTCCTCTGAAGCACCATTCCACTTCAGACTTATAGTTTTCTGACTGAAAGTTAGGCTGACACATTGGCTGCATTGTGTGCCCTGTTTCTAAGTGACAGTTCTGGCTGTAGTATGTTGTCATTGAGGCTGTTCCAAGGCAAACTTTCCACTCTCTAATTCCTTTGCCATGTTTTGTGTGAAGGATTGCCATTTCAGCCGCCTCGATGTGTTATGGTGTAATTAAAGAAGTGTTTGAACATGATCTGATGAAGGAAGGTGTTTGGGTACACAGGGAAAGAGATGAGGCATGGCAATCACAGCTGAAGAAAGAGTTGCATTCTGAGACAAAGAGTGTCCTTCACACTCACTGTGCTGCCAAGTAAAAAGACAACTCTGAAAGCTTGATTAAAGGTTGGTCATAGTATATACACACGGCTTTGAGCAAAAATGCCTTCTGTAATGTAGCATGATGCAACAACTCAGGAATGCTATTGTTTTCTTTAATGCTCCTAATGCTGTTTGACTCTTAAATCACGTCAAGTTGCTATTTCGGGGGGAGATTGATCCTGTGTCATGGTGCCAGACCACAATCCTCTCTGAAGGTGACACTTTATGGAGTCTTGTGGTAAACAGTAACCTGGTATTTCTGACAAAAAATAGGAAAATCTGTATAATGGTTATTATTTGTAACAGAGAAGTAATGAATAATCTCTTGATTTAATATTTGCCTTTTGATTCAATGATGCATGAAGACATGATGTCAAAGTTTGACATTGTAGTACAATTTGATGACTAACTCAGCCAGGCTACAATGGCTGATTTTGATCTGCTGCATGATTACTCCAGCTTTCATATCTCATGTAATTCCTTACTGCAACGTTCAAACAACTGCTTCTCAAGAAATGTAGCACTGACTGAGTAACCATGTGACAGTATGGAAAGCATCTGCCAGGTAAAGATTATCTGCCTGTAGAATGAGTTGAAACTGAAATAGACCTTTTTTTTCTCATACATTTACAGAATCATTATTTGTGGACTTGGGGGGCACTCATAAACAAATAAGAATGTTTATGTATATAAACTAAAAAAGAGAAACCCAAAAACAGTGAGACGTGACATCATGCTAAGCAAATGTACCCCTTGTTGATGCAGCAAATTGCTGTATTCCACATTATTGCTCTCAATAAGCATGCACTATACTGGTCAGGAAATGGTTAAATGTAAATCACATTTGTTAAAGATGTGTTGGAACCTGATGTTCTACAAAATTACCTTCAAGTCTACTGTTACAAACATTTATCAAAACATCGTCATATATGGCAGGATAGGACAAAATGTGAGAGAAGGTTAAACCTTTGCAGAGACAGCATCATAACAGCTGATTGAAATATTGATTCAAATAGTTTAAATTTCGTCAACATTTTGGTTCATTATTTAATCACTCGATTTATTGATTATTTTATTAATCCGCACAGATAACTTTAAGTTGTTTTTTTATGCTTTTTTTTAGCAATTCTTTTATTTAGCAAAGGTCAAAAATCATACACCAAAGTTGTTGCATGCTTTTAACTAAAGGGCTATTTCACAGTTTCTTAAGAGGGATGAGTTTAAATATGATCATTTGTTAATTATTCGTAGTTATAGATACTACAGATGTATTTCAGAAGAGGCTATGTTAAAAAGACTCTACAAAAGTGTATGATGGATTTCTATTATTTTTTTATTACATAAACATCATATAATTGATACTCTAATTTGATTGTTTACTTTGATTGATTGTTTATAATGTCCCACTTTTACAGGGCAATGCTGAGTAAAACAGAAGAGGGAAATTGATATTTGTTCTTGTGAAACTGGTTCTGTTTCTTTAGTTTGACACAATGACAGATACCTGACATGTGATTGCAATTAAAACTGGAAAAATGAATGAACAAGAAGCGGCAGCAGTTTTTCATAAATCAGGAATATAAAAAAAGAATTTTTGCTAAAGGTGTTTTTACTCTATAATCACAATTACAGGATTGTGCTCTTTCTTTAAAACATGCTGTCTTTGGTACCTGAAATGTTGTCAACAGTAGCATGCGCCCATCCTCTGAAAATCACAATTTGATCATTCCCATTTTCCCTCCTCTTAGCACATGTATTGTTAGCTCTGACATGTGGAATGTGATATGTGGCATTTGCAGTTTGCCGAGGCAAATTTTTTTCTCATTACGGTGTGAAGATTGTCTGAGCTGCCTGATTGTCAGCAACCGAGGTGGTCCCTTCAGCAATGAAAGAAGTTAGTTGGTAGCCATTGTCAGCAAACCTCGTCACCCTCTTATCCAAAGACATGTCATCTCTACATCTCAACAGGCGACACGTCACACACTCCCACAAACACAATGTATGATTTCTTCAAAGGGTTTGCAGTCATCTTTGTTTCATGCCACCACTGCCTCTCAAGAGCAAGAGCCTCCATGCATTCCTGCAGGAGTTGGTCATTAGGGTGCTTCCACTGCAGCAGGCGAACATGGGAGAGCTCTCTGTCTCCACTCTGATGGATGGTCTGTCTGACTTTATCTGAGCAGGATGGACTGGGGCCCAGAGATTGTCACTGCTGACTGCTTTATCAGGGCCTGACTTATAGAGCTGTCATCCTCTTAGAGCAAGGTTCCCAGGCACTTTGTCCAGCCCCCCCACCCCCTGTCCATCATGCCTCTTCCCAGAGACCTTGCCCTACTTGATTGTCTGCTTGACTCCCACCAATCAGGGACAAATGCATTAACAAACACTGCCCCCTGTGCTAAGCAGTCCTGCCTTCTTTCATTCATTTCTGACTTCAGATCCAGATTGTCAAGACTTACCACTTGTTTTATATTGTGCTATGAAAGCATTAATATGCTTGAACTTCTTAAAAAATCTAAATTCAGCTGTTGAGTAAAGGTCTCAGCTTAGTCAACAAATGTTATTTTTAAGACCAAGCGTTGAACATCTCACAGAGCATTGTCTAACTGTCTGCTAACAATGGAAAGAAACTGTAAACAAATCATGAGCTTCAAATAGCCTGGGCAAAGAAAGCATTAGTCTGAGTAGCAACCAAGTGGCCACTGTAACTCTGGAGGATCTGCAAACTTCCAAAGCTCATGTGAAATTATCTCCCAATTAGTTCTACAAACAGTCCTGCACCCCACAAGCCTGAGCTATCTTAAAGAATAGCAAGATAGTTGCGTGTTTAAAGAAACACTGCAGTTTACCTCAAACCTAGCAAGGACACCGTAAACAATTCTCTAGAGGAGGTCAGAGGAAACCAAAACCTAACTTTACAGCCTACCTTTTCTACATTTCCCAAGGGCAATCATGGAATAAAAACTGATCGCAGAAAACTTAAAGCTGAGAGATGGCTTGCCTACTAAACAGGACCATAACCCTAAAAACCACTACAAGTACAAGAAAAAAAATAGTGAAATGAGCTTCCCATCCCTCTGTTGATATGACAAAGCTTGAGTTATTATTACAAGTAGAACGCTGCATATAAATGACGCTATAATGTGGACACTGCACCAGTCTGTTGTGGTTGAAAAGAGACCTAAGCCAAAAGGCAAAGGTCTCCATATCCAGTTTGGTCACCTATGGTCATAAAATCTGCATCTAGACTGAAAGAACGAGATCCCGCAAACAAGGGGCTGAAATAAGCTTTGGAAGGTGCCTCGGCCTCCCTTAGAGATAGGGTGAAGAGCTTGGTGGTCCAGGAGAGCCTCAGAGAACGGCTTCTTCCTCTCCACACTAAGAGGAGTCAGGTAGCTCAGACATCTTTTATGGATGCCCCAAGGACATCTCCAACAGGAAATGTTCCAGGCACATTCCACTGGAGGACGCCCAGGGGACAACCCAGGACACACTTGTGGGACTATGTCTTTTGGCTGGCATAGGTGCGCCTTGGGCTTTCCCCAGAAGAGCTGGAGGATGTGTATTGGGAGAAGAAATTCTGGGAGTCTCTGCTGAGGCTGCTGTCTGTGCGACCCAGTCCAGGATAAGAATATCAACAACTACGAGTATCTTTCTGAAGTGATTGGAATCTTGTTAAAACACATGTAAGTTTGCAGTAGTGACATAAAAGCATGTGAAATGAATCAAGGGGTTTGAGTACTTTTGCAAGACTGTGTCTGAATAAAAATAAGAAGTAACAAAACTCAACATTCTACATGTAAAGTTCTGAGTAATTGGTAAAAGTAGATGGCTAAGTATGGCACTTTTTAGCTCTACAAAAATGGTCCTCCATTAAATTTTATTTGAAGAGACCACACTTTGTTTCAAACATTGCATAAAAACAAACTATTTCTACAGTATATAAGATATTCTCTCATATGCTTAGACTATGTTTGAGCTTGAAATAACAGCACAGTTCTCCCTTCCTTAAGACCTGTTAAAGAGTTTGGGGGATCGCCAAGGAAAAACTGGGGCCTCCTCAGAATTCTTGTGTTTTCTTTCAAACAAAGCAGCTTTTGCTTAGCTGTGCGCCAAGAGTCTGTTTAAAAGTACAAACACTCAGAAAGTGTTTAGTTTTCTTATTAAAATGTTGTCCAACTTGTACAGACTCAGAGTGATGTGTGAGTCATTCTGCTGTAAGTAATTTGTTTCTGTAAGTTTAAGTCAAATATATCATTGAGGTTAAATGTTTTCATACAGAGAGCAAAAATGGCTAACCTGGAACACCAGACTAAAACCTGCAGTGTTTCTGGTTTAGTTTTACAAAAGACCAATCTGTGCTTGCTCCCATCGATTTGATTCTGGGAAAGGAGGGACATTCAAAGGAGGACATTGGGCATAGTGAAATACATCAACTAAATTTTAATTTTAGTTGATCATGGTAACAAAGCAAGTACCATGAGAAACCACAGGTTACGCTCCTAACACTCTTGCTGTTGGTCTTTCAGAGATAAAACTGTGGATTATGAAAAAACACATGTGATAGCAGCAGCTACACATGCTTGCCGTGTTTAGAAAATGTGGACCTTCAATGTTACTTTTCCCAAGTAGAGATTCATTTAGATCAAACCCTGAGCTTTAAAAGACTCATTAAAATACTCTGTAACTTGATTAAATATAATTGATCAGGATTTAGACATATCAGAAATAGTTTAACAATTAAATTATCTTTAACATACTTAGATGCCATGATCATTCCTCACATTACCTACTGTTTTTCTTGCCGGTCTCAGGCTAATGAGACAACACTCAAACACTCCTGAGATTGCTTTATATGAGGCTCTGAAGATACTCAATAAAAAAAAAACTCTCCGTTACCATCACTTTAATATCCTCAATCAATACAAAATCCTTAGTTTTGATTAAATAAATGTGTTACACATGTATAAGAACTGTCTTTAAAGTCATAAAAAAATACTGCTTCACCCCCACTGAAACAGTTCATTAAACTGTATTCTGATCAAAAAACATGAATATCTCTAAATGTTGTTTGTTCTGTTATGTGATTTTAATTGTGTGTACCTGCCTGGGGACAACAAACGGAAACTAGCATTAGCTAGCTTTGGTACAAGACATCTCTTAATCTCTTCTTTTAAAATAATTTATTTTGTACAGTCCCTGTTAAATAAACTAAACTAAAATAAATCCTAATAATGATACTGTATTTGAATCTGGTCTTTAGGCCTCTTGGATCACAAATATCTTCCAAAAATTCCCTTTGAAGCTGAAATCAGTGAGGTACGATGAACACCCTAAATCCTTGGCTTGTTGTCCTTAGGATACTTTGTATTTGATTTAGCACTGTACCTGCATTTATTGTCAGTTTAAAAACACACATTTCCCCTCAAGCTTTTAATTTGCTGGCTAATGTCTTCGAATATTTCTCCAGCATTCCATATGATGTTCTTTTCTTGTGATGCCATCTATTTTGTAATATCTCTTGCGGCCAAACATCCCCATCTTCAGCCTTGAACGTCATAGTTGTGATTGGTCTTTTTAGGCTTGAAGGCTTCTTTCATTTTCCTTCAAACATAACAAAGATTATTATGGATAAATTCTTCCATTTTAGTTTCATCAGAAATTCTGGACATGGTCTAAAAAATAAAGTCTTTGTTCCTGAGTGTATTTGAAAATTATGTTCCAGCTTTGTCAGAAGAGTTTTTAACTGTCTTGATATAGACTTTTTGATCAGACTCTGTTTGTATTTTTTCATTGTCTTTTGTTTTTGTTTTGGGGTTGAGATGCATGTTTCACACCAAAAGCTTTTCTCTTTGGGGCTCAAAAAATCATTTCTGCTTGCATGATTCCCATTGTGTTTATACTTGTATATCATGGTTTGAAGAGATATAACAGCCACTTATGAATGAACCTGACCTGTGGAGGTCCACAGTTCTCTTCTTGATAACTTAGCCCACTGTTCTAATTTTTTCCATGTTCTCCTAAAATGAAGCCTTGTTTTTTAGGTATCACTTTGAAATGAAAGCTGTAGTGTCATCATGTTATTGTTCTCACATTCTATAAAGGCATTGTAATCTAAGTATATGGAAACATCTACATCTGATAAAAAGGATCTTTAGATCTAAAACAGAAAACATTTGGTTTATTTCAATGTTAAACAGTGGGGAAAGGGGTTATGTGTCTTTTTTATGTAGTGTATGTAAACATCTGGCAAACTTACATGATACTGTTAAGTATAACATTTTGGTGTAATGTATCTGCTGTAGTAATAATTGCGATCTAAGGGAAGAATCAGTGGCTACATTGTGGTCTTGTATGTGGCATGAAAAGAAGGGAACATGCCAGCCTGTATCTCTAGGACAATACTTAACTGGCCATTAGTAGTTTTGCATGACCAAAACTTGATCATTAATCAGACTCAGCCACATAAATGAAACGCTAAGATTTCCAGATGTTTTACTTAAGGAACAAAGTAAACATAAAAATGGCATTTTCCTTTTTTTATGTTTCTGGCAAGAATCAACAAAGCTCTAGTTATATATGCTATAACCAGGATTATTATTCTTTATTGTAAAGACCTTCGACCTGTAATAAATGTGTTATGCTATGATTTAAGCTAAGTTCACACAGCTGTGGTCGGAGATGGAAAAAAACACAGCAGGGGCATTTATAAAGTTATACAATGCATGTGCAAAAACTAACTATATTTAACATTTCTGTGGAAACTGGCCTGACACTTGGACCCATGTGATGTTGTTTCTCCATTTTGCCTTCTTTGTTTTCCTTGCCCTGATTGGTCATCCAGCTCCCTCCCTCTCCTCCAATCTGCTCTTTGTTATCTGCGACATCCAAAAACTAGAAACATATAAACATACATACATAAAACAGCAATCCAGGATTTAAATATGCTTCTTACTAATGTTTTATTATTTTGGAACGCCCTTCAGAGAATGTGGAATAGCAAAAGTGACTTTGGTTGTGCCGTCATATTTGTATTTACTTCTGATCCTACTCTTCCTCCATTTCTTTCTGCTGTCATTCTAGAACATAAATTTCCCAACTGTACTTTTTCAATTAGGGGCACAAACCTTTGCCATAACATTACTGTAACTATCAGCATGTCGTAGATAGTGCCAGCAGATGACATTCCTTTCTTACTAGAACTCATTTTTGAACAGAAATATCTTTTATTTAATTCATACCATACTTTCTTATACAAATCTGTGAAAACCTCTCTGTCTCTTACAGGTTTTCTCTTGTTTAGTCTTTATCTCACAGGAAATGTTTCAGATCATCAAATAAGGGGTAAGATAAAAACAACCTAGGTGAATATCAATACTATTCTTTACATGATAATTTTATTTATTAAGCAAGAAAAAAAGAAGAAAAAGGGTACAAACCATCTTTGTAAGAAACTAATTTTTGATCTGTTAAGTTATAAAACTAACTACATTTATCTATCTATCCATCCATCTATCCATCTCTCAATCTAACCCTAGCAATTACCACTATATTCCTAACCCTAACCTTAACCTAAAGTGAATTGTGAGCACACCAAACCTCTCCCTAACATTACAAATGAGGGTACACCACTTTATGACAGGTCTTTGGTCCCCATAAGGTCTGCTGGTCCTAAATAGGTAACATCAGTAAGTCAACACAAAATTCATTGACAGGTCTTTTGAAATAACCCTTCTTGTGAAACTGAGATTGTGGAGCAAAATGGAGCAAATGTGTCAGTAAGAGTCATTCTAGAAGAGGTTGAGTTTTTCCTGTAGCCCCTCTCAAAACCCTGTTTTCCATCCAACCTGAATCATTTGCCTTTAATACTGTGTAATCTCTGAAGGAGTGAGATTTATGTAGCCCCCTTCCTGAGCGGAGGCCAGAAATACTTGGGCAGGGAGAGCAAAGGGAGGAAATGATCATCATTTTAGTCAGATAATAAAATTTAGCATGTATATCCCCCCTTATGTTTTTATAGACTGTTCAGGAACTTTATATTACACAACTCACAACTGAAACATGAATGCAGAAAATGCAATTTTCGAAATAAGGGGGAATCATTTAAATTGTATATTATTTTTCATGTTGGGAGTTCATTTCCCAAAATAAAGTCTCCTTATTGTTTCTGTGGTGTAGAATTGGTAAATACTCTATAAGATAACTAAAATCCAGTGGTTCCAAGAGGTTTCCTATTCACAACTTACACATTTTCACAGTGCATTTATTTCTCTTTTTACCCATTTTGAATTTTAATTTGTAGCAGTTCACTTTGTATTCACTGCATATTCTATTGAGGGTGGACTTAAAGTATAAAATCTACAAAAATCAAAGGGCAAGAACAAAAAAGGGACAGAGGAAGTGTCTAAAACGGTAACTGCAATATTTATGTATCTCTTTTTTTTAAATTGGAATAAAATCCTGTATTACTGGCTTTTCTTATAACTGAAAACTATCACGTTATAAAGACTTTGGCAATATTAGCCGTCTGCGTTCTTCCCATGCATTATATGTGCACTAAATACCTAAATATACAATCTGTACTTAGCTAAGAATCTATGTAAAAACATATCAACATACATACATACATACATACATACATACATACATACATACATACATACATACATACATACATACATACATACAT
>JAUZNJ010067493.1:0-26343 GCA_034780135.1 Jordanella pulchra
TCCTTAGATAGAAAACCTTTAACTAATCTGACTGTGTGATTTGAATGAATTGTCTTTGTGAAGTGCCTTGAGATGACATTTGATGTGATTTGGCGCTATAGAAATAAACTGAATTGAATTGTTACTATTAACATTTCTGAGCTAATTGCCCCAAACACATTGCTGATGTTTGTTTGTTATTCAGCTTATCCTCTAAACACACATTGTACAAACACAATGAAAGTTTGATGACAGGTTCTCATATTACTGCAAGAGAAGCAGATTTCTCTGTCATGACTGACAACAAAAATCCTCCTTCCTCACTTGTTTTTGCAGCTGGATGTTATTCTCAGTAAACATTTGTGAGTTGCGGTTCTTTTTCTTCTGGTCCTCCAGCTGGTCCTTCAAGCAATTTACTGCAATTAAACAGCCAGTCAAGAAAAACAACATTAAGAGTTTGAAAAAAAAAAGAAAAGCCAAGTGGCGGATAAAGACTGCTAGGTGCTTACACTCATTTTCCAGGATGCGCTTCCTGTCTGCTTCCATCTCCACCTTGCGGAGGTTATCTGCACTCTGCTGCTGCAGCAGAGCTCGCTCTTTCTCCAGCTGCCTCAGTGAGGATTCCACTTTCTGCCGACTGTTCATCTGACAAAGCAGGGATAAAATCAGGAACCCTTCATTCAACTTCCTTTATTATACCAGACTGGGTTAAAACACATGCAGCTATTTTTGAATCCATATTTACCTCCTTGTCCAATTCTTTGACCAGCTTGTCTAAACGATTGGTAGCATTTCTGGGAAGCAAAAAAGCTTAGTTACAGATTTCCCGTCACACGATAAGGGTAACAAAATATTTTTTTGCAACATTTGTAATAATCAAAACACTTTTTAAATGAAATCTTTGAAATATTTCCAAAACTTCTCAAAAATACCCAACTGATAAATTATCATATTTAATTAACCTACTGCAACCACGCTTTGAATATTAGCTCCATAATTGTCACAGATTCTGTTGGTTTCTCAACACATATATACACAAAACTACTAATTAAAAAAGGAATTTTGTTTATTTTCAAGGTAAATTGTCAACTTAAAGATAATTGAATGTCAAAAGTTGTAAATATAGTTTTGGATTTTACAGGAAGCACTAAAATCCATCAAAGTAAAAGTCAATGACATGTATTGGCCTCAACTCACTTGCACTTCTGCTCCAGTTCATCTTTGGCCTGCATCTCATGATCGAGCTGCTCCTCCAGCTGGTTAACCTTTTTCAGCAGCTGCTCAGAGGGAAAAAAAAGAAAAAAAATGTCCCCTGTCCATCTTTTAGAATTAAGAGCTTTCTCACACTCACACACCTCTTTCCTTTGGTCTGAAGATTTTTCTTTATCCCCAGATTCTTCCTTACAGTCCTCTGAATTCTCCTCAGACCTGCTGCCTGTTTTACTCAATAGCCTAAAGACAGAGAAGAGCTTTAATTGACAATATCATGCAATTCCAAAGTTCAGGAGTTATATGTGGTTCAAAGATCAGCCATAAGGTCTTCAACAAATTATGAGGGAAAAAATAACAACAAAAACAAAAGTGTGTGCATTAAGTGGGCATGTTGCAGGTGATCTAGAAAGACTGCTCGTGCAACTGGTAAGATGTTTTATTCAATCTTATTAAAATGAATTATTTGCTTGTGCTACTTGCAGTTAGGGAAGAGTTGTAAAGCAATAATGAAGTTCTAAAACATTAGGTTGGAGGTAATAGTCCCAATAATTATCTTTTATTTTTAGTTGAGTGACGAAGGGGTTACAGTTCATGTTGCAAAAGGAAGGGAACTGTTGGTGTGTGTGCATGTGTGACTGTGAGAAAGGTGTGTGTGCTTGCTCTCCTTTTACTATGTATACCTTTTGTGTGAAGACTGTTTTTACCTTGTAAAGCACTTTGCATTGCTGCGTGCAGGAGAAGTGCTCTATAAATAAAGTTTGATTTGATTATTGATAATACTGAGAATTTAAAGTGCACTTTACAGCTAGATTTACCTCCACCAACTTGTCACAAAAGCAACTTTACCCCAAATATTGCAAAACAAGCTTTCAGTGGAGCACAACTTGTAGTATTTCTGTTAGGTATCTACTATAGGTAATTAGAGCTGGATGTTGATTGAATTTGCACATAATCTTTATTTAATAAAATGTAATTTTCAAATGAAGGCCCTAAATTTTTGTCACACATTTAACAAGAGAAATACAGTAAATTCATCACTGCAGTGCTTTAGGTGGCAGTAATGCACTTAAAATGGGCTTTCTGCAACACAGAAAGGTAGAAAGTGTTGGATGCGAGTAGAAGTAAGAACTTTTTAACACAAACTTTACAGGACAGTCTTGCAACAATGGAGCTTTCAAGGTCACGAAAAAAACAAAACCCTTTAATAAAACATTTACAAGCTTGTGGATGTTGCAAGGCAAAATGGTAATTAAATATCGATCGCAGTATTGGTTAAAGAAAAAGTAATGCCATTTTGATCTTTGGAAAAATCACTCAGCACTATAGGAAAACGATTAAATCATCAGTTTTTTATATTTTTGTGTTTTAAAATAAGGAAACACATAACATTTCACTAAGAGGAAAGATGTATTTTCTTCTGAAGAATAGTATTTGATAAAAGAAAAAATTTTAAATTAAAGAATTTTTAAGATTATGAAAACCCACTAAAGCTTCTAAAACTGAAATTTGTTTCTTTGTGTTCAAAATCAACATATTTCTAATCCCCTCTGAAGAGCCGCAGATTCCTGTGCTACACTCGTGTTGAAAGGGGGGTATGAGAGAGGTGGAGAGACATGCGGGAACGGACCACAAGCCAGATTCGAACCTGGGTCCCCCGCGTCGAGGACTAAGGCCTCCATACATGGGTCGTGCACGCTAACCACTGCGCCACCTGCACGCCCACAACCATACATCTTAATGTATTTTAAGAGGAAAAATTAAGCAACATATAAAATAAAAGGGTAAGGATTTAAGATTTTAAATAATTTTTGGGGGGGATGTACCAATATGAAAATGTGGTCCAATATCCAATAGTACCGTTGGGATTATGGCCGACAACCAATATTTACAGATATCCTATAACATTTATTTCCCTACCCTTTGGACACTGCGAAAGACTAAAAACAGTGCTGAAAATGCTTCTGTTTTAGTAAAACAGCTACAATCTTAAGCCCTTCGCTCTCTGCCCTAAAACAAAAAACAGGCCTATAAACAAATAAATATAGCTTGTTAATATTAGCCTAGTTTTACTTATTAGACCAATAAGCTTAAAACTCATCAACATTAGCAAATATAAATGCAGATATGTTGTGCATGCTTATTTTTTTTGACAGAAAAAAAGATATACAAGAAATGTCCGGGTACATTTGTATTTAGAACATGTGATCAATACTTTGCAGAACGACAGGTAGCAGCATATAGAATAGCAAGTGTTTTTTAGTTACGTTTGTGTTTTGTATTTTGAAAAGGTAACTTAAATGAGAGGAGATTTAGACAAAAGAGAAAATTAATTGTTACCACAGACTGTCAAATTGATTTAGGTATGAACTTTGACTAGACCATTCTAACACATCAATATTAGTGGATGCTATTCCATCTAAACCTTTTTCTTTTTGTACCTTGCTGTAATTCTAGGGTCAGAGTCCATCTGAAACTACAGAGGGTCAAGTAACGCCATCATCTGTGGTTTGAGGTGTTCAAAGACCTGCCTCGGTGTATGAGACATAATGGTCGGATGTAAAGGAGTTAAAAAATCTTCTGGATTTGATAATTCATAGGGAAGTACATTAGACAGTATGTTTGACATGAATGATTCTGAGCTCAATACTATAAACCTACCACCAATTTAAACTTGTATCCCCAGTTTTCATTTTTCTCATTGAAATGTTTATAATCATTTAAAAATTGCAATCAACATGACATCTATAAAGGGGCTACTGGAGTAAAAATGTAGAATCACTGCATTGGGCATTTGGACAAAATTCAGTTACACAAACAGCTACACATTCATTGGTTTTTAAATGATAAGCTTGTATAATCAAGCACTTTAGTGACATAAATTCAACAAATGGATGTTTCTTATTTTCTCTTTAATTTTAGGCTAAGCTTCCATGACGGAAATTATGATACAGTAAATCAGAAGTGAAAAGGGCGTTTAAAGAGGCTGTCAGAACAAGGCGGCAGTATGGGTCTAAAACAGGGTTACAGTGTCTGGCTGATGTAGAGTTAGTGTTAAGCTGTGTTTTTTTAAACTTTCACTTTAAGCATAATGATATGTTGATTCCATTGGAAGAACGTTTTTGTTTCTTTAAAGTGCATTTAAGTTAAAAATAAGTCAACCACAAAATTGATTAACCGTTTATACAGATAGAAAAAGTAAAAACCTCATAAAATTAAAAGACTTACTGATCATCCTTGAAATAAGTGAAGCCAATAAACGGTAGCTGGTTCCCAGCAAATGCTCTGGGGGTAGGAAAAGTCTCAGCAGTTCCCTTTTCCAATGCTATATCATCAAAGTTACTGGTGTCTATGTCGCTGTGCAGCTCTGGAACCACTGGGGCCACAGCTGGAATACAGAAACAGAGGGCGAGTCGCTGAGACACACGGGTTGTGGAGGAGGTGCATAGCAGGAGAGTTAGAGCAGGAATAAAAATTCTGTTAGGTACAGTATAACACTGTTCGGTTGCCTAAGAGTTATTAACTATGTTTCAGAAAAGTATTTCTGCCCTTTAAACAATTTAACATTTTTTTCATGATACAAAAAAAAATAAACAAAATAAACTTTTAAATATTGAAATAATGTGTTGCAGACCAGCAAAAAGTAGTGCATATATTTGATTAAAATGGAACAATGTTTTATTTTTTTCTTATTTTTATAGTTTAAAAAAAAACTTAACAGTGTGGAGGGCATCCACCTTTTTCTGCAACTACAACCTACTTTCTGATTTGAGCTCCATCTTCCTCCCTCTCTACTCCTACCAGACTCCCTGTCCATGTTCAAACAAAGCATCCCCACAGCATTAAACTGACAACATTGTGTTTTACAGTTCAGGCTAATGCTGAATGTTATTTTTCCTTCTTTCATGTCTGTTTTGTTTCTTAGAAACATAAAAAAAACCCAAAAACTTCATGATGCTGTTTTCCTCACAAATGCTCCCTGACAGATTTCTGAGGTCATAACACTTAAAAGACCAGGTTTGTGTTGCAAACCAATAAGGTGACTTCTCATAGTCAATTGATTTTAATGGGAATATTTAGGAGTATCGGTATAAGCTGCCTGAGGACAAAGGCAAAGCACGGGGTTTAGAGTTTCATTTGTAAAAAAAAAGAAAAAAAAAAAAAAAAAAAATCATTATACTACATGACTGTTGTGTAACTTGGCACAAAAAACCCCGAATATTGCACTGAACTTGACAAAATGTAAGGAGGAGGACCTGGACATTTGAACACGCTTATTTAAAAACCTTTTAGCTCTGAATAATTTTTTCACCCGTTTGAACCAACCATTTGGCACGGCCTGTAGTAGGAGTACTTTCTCTGCGAGTTGGCGTGAGCTTGACACCACTCCTTTTTTCTACACAGTGCTTGCTTTGACCACCCCCCCCACCCACCAACACACACAGCTACCTTCCCCAAACAAATTCTGACCACAGCAGCAAAAAGAAAATACAGCACCCTCTGCTCTCCTTTCACAAGAGCAAACACCCGCTGAACACTGCGCAGCATGCAGACAAAAATCCATACGGGAGCCAATCAGATAAAACTGAAACTAGTCCTTTAGTCTATATAAAGATCCCAATTAAAAAAAAAAAAAAAAACAGCAGTCGGCCTCAGACCAGTGCAATTCTGGCTCTATGCAAGGAGCTCATTACTGTTATGTTTAAACTTGAACATGAGTAAGATGAATGGGACTCAAAGATGGCAGAAAATTTACACAGGAATGAATTCAACACAGGGGGTGATATAAAACAAGACACTGTAAAGAAGAGTTAAAAATGTGGTTACAAAAAAAGAGACATGGATAGCCTTGTGGCAAGACTTCCCAGAATGCTCTCTGATAGCGGGAGCCTAATGACAGGCAGCGGAGACCACAGTGAGAGTGAAAGAGAGAGTTGAAGCCTTTGGAAACGGGGCGCCCCTTTCATTAGACGAGGCCACATGATGGGCCCTGCCCTCTGCTACGGAGGATGCGCCTTTCTCAGCCCCTGGATCCACACGTCCATCCTTTCATTGCACTCATGCATCAATTTTTCACATTAACCAAGCAAACAACTGGGAGAAGATAAAGTCTGAGCACAGAGCGAAGGCCGCAATTGGCACAGCGTTGTCTAGATCCTAAACCCACTACTGCAGCAAGACATGTAGCTAGGCAGCGGCACAGAAGAGGTTTCATGTTCCAGACTGCACAACTCTGATCAGAACTTGAGTCTGTCTATATAATCAGAGCCAGGTGCAGTGGAGAAATGGAGAGGCGAACGGAAAAGAGTATGAATGCAATCACCCGCAGACACAAAGGTGCTCTTCATAATCCTAATATAGAATTTCTAATTTTCCTCTTTTTTTCCCCTCACATTTTCAGCATGTACAAAGAGCTTTCTGTTAAGAAGATTTTGCTTTTGCTTTTTTTTTTTTTACAAAACATAGCAGACTAACATAACTCAAGTCGCTCACTTGATCATATTGACCTGTTTAAAGCAGCAAACAATTTTTATTCTTTATGTCATATATACATATTAGAATAAACTTCAATTAAACAATATAAAATAATAGAAATAAAATGTGGAGTTAAAAAGAAATGCTAACTATGTCAAATTAAAAAAACTCAAAAGAGGTTTAATAAGGTGAAAAGGTGCAGCAACATTATATGTAAGTAATTGATAACAAAAGAAAATTCTGTCATGCACAAGAAACATGTAATAAATCTTAAGACCAAAAAGAAGGCATGTAAACCAATGTTCCAAAAAGCAATGACACCATAGGATAAGTATAAATGGGAGGGTTTGACGACGTTCAAGTTTCACTTTCAGAATATTCTTATTAAGACTTTTAAACAGTTTGAAATCTTTTAAAATGAGATTCCAAAGAAGCAGGAGTTACCAAAAACAGAGTTGTCCTTACCTCACCCTTTGCTGCCCACTGCCAGTCAGCTGGCTCTTATTGTAAGGCGGCATTAATGGAAAAAAAAAATCCCTGGCTGATGCCCCTCACTGCAAGTTTCCTAACTGCTTATTTTGTTCATGTTCTTGACATAAAAATTGCTGTATTTTCTGTTTTACAGCTACTTAATGCATCTTATTTCATACAGACAGTAGTAGCCTTTGATAAAACACCTCTCTATTGATGTTATTGCATGTTTCATGGCATGCAATGCATTGCACAACAACAAAAATGTAAAGATAAGGAGTTGGTTCAACTTCATAGCAATCCTACACTGTTAAATACACAATAGAAACCCACCATTGGTTGTTTTAAAAATAGCTTTCCAATTGTCTGTAATGTATTATCTGAAGATAAACTCCATATGAATGGATTTCCAGAAGGATTTGAGTAAAAACATGATTTCCTGCTCCACAAAGTATCTCATCTTGTGAGCTCAGGTTTGAAGAATACATATGGAGCGCATGTGTACCACAAGTGGGGCTTAGTGGTGCAGGAGCTGGAAATAAACTGAAATAACAGGCTAAAGTGAAGCAGATCTGGAAATGGAATGGAATGAGCTTTGATAAGACAGAAATGGCAACAAGAGTTAAGTTACACATTATCAGAGATTAGGAAAAAAAAACTGAAAAAAACTTGACCTGCACAGGCTCAAAAGATCACTTACTGTCACGGATGTTGTCAAAGTTCCACTGGTCATTCTTAAAGAATGGGTGACGTTTGATTTCATCCACTCCGGTGCGGCCCAGTCGATCATTCCTGTGCACAGCAACAAGGAGGAGGCAGAGAGTCACTGGGAGGCGATTCGCCTTAGTAAGAATGCAAACACTCCTCAACCCGCCCCTCTACCCACCATCACCATAATGTCATCCTAAAAAACACAGAGTCCAGGAGACTGTCTGCTCTGACCAGAATGGAGAGCCACATCACCACCGGAGCAAAGAACCTTCTATATTCAGCCAGAACCAAGACAATATAGTCACCATCAGTGACCCAAGAATTGACCTTATTTATCCACCATCCCCCCAATGTCTCCCCCTACTTCCACCACTTCTAGATACTTGCATACAGAGGGGTGCAGCAGTTTGGGCTTGCCACGTGTGGGACATTCCAGATCAAGAAAGAAGGGAGAGGGGTGGTTGGGAAGAAGACAGAAAAAGCGGTTCTCTGATGCCTGCATCAAAAGAAACAACAACATGCAGCTGAGCCAGGTTTAAAAGCTGTGTTCTGTGCTCGGAACGCCGAAGGAGAACATTGAGACAACTTATGGACGGAGAGGGAAAAAGGGAGACATGGAAATTGGCACATAGGAGATAGAAAATGTTACACACTACTGAATCAATTAAAAAATGACACAAAGGAAAAAATAAATAATTCAATAAAAGACTCGAGGAGGAGTGATACAGCAGGATTGAAGACAATGACAGTATGATGGCTAAGTTCAAGCAGTGATTAGTGTGCGAGTGTTTATGAGGCGGCCTCAGCCACACAGCGGATTCTGTCCATGGTGAGAGAATAGTGGGCGAGAAGGTAAATAAACTGAATGGGGAGGGAAAAAATGAAAGGCTGCTCTGTACAGAAGCTGAAAGAACCTGTGTTTGAAGTTTCTCTGGGGAGGGACCAGTAATGTAAACAGGAAGTGGTCTTTTCCGCTTAAAAGGGCCACAAAGCAGGACCACTACTCCTTTATCCATTCATTGAACTAATACTTTAAATACTATTACAAACAGAGGAGACCTTCATACTGATTCAGCTATTTTTGGCAAAAAAAAAAAAACAAATTTCACAAAATAAACAAAATAAAAAATGCTCCATTTGAGACATTAATGTATAACCTTTATTCAAATTTATTATTACTAACATTTTGCTTCTCTTCAGAAAAATGTCTTGCGTTAACTTTTTCTATAGGTAAACTGCTTTCATAACATGGTTTTCATTTTTGAACATAATATAACTTCACACAAGAACTTTAGGTCACCATTTATTAACCAGATGAGGGAAAATTTGACTTCTAAATCTAACCGCTATGACTGTATTTTATTAAGAGACATCAAATTAAAAGGGCAAAGTACAACTGCTGACCACACTTTTTTTTATTTCTTTTAGGTCCTTATTACTCAATAATGTTTAAAACATCTGTGATCTTTCATTTCAGCATGCATTGAAAGTGTCTGATTATTCAGTCATTTTAGTTTGAGGTTTTAAATGGAGAAATATGGGAAAGTTGAAGTGTAAATACTTTTACAATGTACTGAACAATCAACCATCTACATGATTTCTAATAATAGAGGCCAAACCTGAGCATGTCTAACCTAAGCCTCAAAATATTATTTTCCTTTAATCCTGAGTGCTCAAATTGATGCTAAATTAAAGTTTGATTGCTTTTTGCAACGTATTGTCTGACTAATCAAATTTATTATCATAAATTGGAATTCAAGATATTTGCAACAAACTAGTCACACATGCATGTTAAAGATTTAACAGAATGACAACAACACATACTAATATGCAATTAAAATGAGAACAAGGACCATATTTATCTTTTTGTATGATCTAGAGTTAGATTATGTTAAATACAAAGAAAATATTGAAACCAGGTCAGAATAAAACAATCTTTTCATACAGGAAACAGAGATAAAATATATCTTAGATAATATTATAGGTCATGGGATCCTTAACTTTTTTAGCTGTGCACCCCTTTCTGTATCCTGTCCTGTATCATGTGCCTGCTTCTGAATCTGAGTCTCAATTCATGGATCAAACTTCACTTCCAAAGAAATTTAATTGGACTTGTGTCCGATGACAAGAAAGAGAGAGAGAACTTTGGTAGAGAGACAGAGTGACAACAATGAAAAGAGAGCGCAAACCTGCTGAGACTTGCATCTAATGTGGTTAATCATAACACCTGGGAATGCGCTTCTCTTCCGGTCCGAAAAGAAGCGCACCACAAACTGCATTTTTAAAATAAACTGCACCTATCAGAATCACATTAATCAATAAAATAGAATTACAGCTCTGTGTCTAAGCATAGTCAAGTCAAGTCTACCTCCAGTTTTCACAACAACAGCAGCGGCAGCGTGGGCAGGTGTTAAGCTTGTGTCATGGTTCAGAGCCACAGCACCATGGGCAGTGCTTTTGTTTAAAGTAGAGGTCACAGACTATCTGCGTACCACAATGCGTAGAAGTGTAACTTCCTATCGAATGCATCTAAAAAGTTAAGCTTAGAAAAACACATTTTCCTGTGAACAAAATGTTATTTATTTACTAAAGTTACAGATTAAATGATTTTTTTTTTTATTTTTTACAAGGGCAATGTTTATTTATACCTCTTTATTGTGTGGGCAAACAAATCTAGCAATGTAACTTTCAGCCTGCCGTTAAAATTTTTCATATCGTGCACCTCCTAGCAGCAGCCCAGACAATTTGGGAACCCTGTTCTAGGCAAACATTAGATGGTGATGCTTTGGTTTATTTGTTTTGCTGATTCATCGGCTGTTTTCTAGATCTAAAAAAATTGGTCTGATATTTTCTTGCAGCGAGTTCAAGAGAAATTGTTGGTTAATGGTTGGATAATACGGAGAAACATACAACCCTCAAATTCTCAGACTCTTTGGAGTTAACAGTTACACTGAGTGTTGTGATTTGGAGAGCAAGAAATCCCACTAAATCAATCATTATATGTTCAAACACATCATAACATCAAAACATCTTACTGCATATTAGTTAAAAGCTTCTTAATGTCTGGTAGGAAGACAGATTTTTGTATGATTACTTTGAATTTAGATCTGACTCAAACTAAACCAAACAGCTTGCTGGTCATATAAAATATATGAATTGTTTTGATACCCTTTCAGAAAGTTAAAGAAGTTATTTCTAATTAAAAAAAAGGATTGTTGAGCAAACCTGTCAGTGAGAAAGGCACAGATGAGATCTTTAGCATCCTGAGACATCTCTGCATCATCCGGAAAGACAAGAGAGTTATGGTGGTTCATGATCTTCCCATAGGTTCCAATTAGCGACTCTGCATAGAACGGAGTTTCACCTACAACAGAGAGGAGAGTTTAAAACCCCTGGATGAGGAGCGATATATAAAAAAAGAAAAAAACGATTAAATATAACTCACCAACTAGCAACTCGTATAGAAAAACTCCAACAGACCACCAGTCACATTCCCGACCATAGATACCATCACTACCCTGAGACTGGAGCACCTCGGGGGAGATGTAGTCCGGTGTACCTACAGCTGTTTCACAGTGCACCATACCAGTCTACAGACATGCAAACACACAGAAAACACCAAGTGAAGGTTTAAACAGAGTTTCGGCAAGGGGCATCCATTAATGCATTTTAAAATGATCAGTGTCAGAATGTCTGACTTAACTTTTTGTAGTCTGTTTGTATGACTTGTAAATCATTTTTAGGTGGTGTTCATTAATTAGCTGATCTAAAATGTATGGGGTTACATAACTGTTGCTGCATGTTCATCAGAAGAGAGACTATATAAGCAGTTCAAGCTCACCGTGTGTCTGTGTTTTCACCTGCTCTGCACTGTTTCAAGATGTTGATGTAGGGGACCGTAGAGAGTAGCCAAAACACTACTGATTCAATTTGTAATGTTTAAAACAAAATCGCAAAGTTAATGGTGAAGGAAAACAACCTTTTTCCTAAAATGTTTTCCACAAGCAATACTTGTAATTACCCTATAAAGGGGTTACAAGCCGAATTATAAAGGACTGACATTAAAAATAGTGCATCAAATGTGCTGGCATTAGCCTGGTACTTAAACATAACAAAAAAAAGCATGACGTGGGTTACTGCATTCGGTGGCAGTATTATTTGAGTCAGATTTAAGATTGCTGCTGACCTATAAAAAACCCAAAAAGGATATTAGTTAGAAAGTTTCAACTATCACTGGTAAGTGAGTACAGTATGTAATTCAGTCAAAATATAGTGTTGCATTTCAAGAACTTTAAAGCTTATGAGTTTTAAGCATCTTGGATTGGCTTTGATAAAGTATTGAAGTATTCTTTCATGAACACTTGGCTGTCAAGGAGGAAAACATTTAGGCCTATACAATGAATTAAAATCAGTGGTAACTTAATAAAACGTTTTTTAATATTTGACATATTTTCTTGAGTCTGACGTAAGATTTTTTTTTTTGTCACAAAATCAATATTTATTTTTTTTAAGCCTCTACTTTGAGCCATACCTGTCCTACTAAGATGTTTGTTTTCTTAATTTGATATGAAATGTTATTCAGACATTTTAAATATGTTTTGCTATTAATTATCCGCTTTAAGTGTTTATCTATTTTCTTATAGTCCTTTAAATGTTTTTTTTCTGAAGTAATTTTGTAAAACACTTTCTACCTTCCACTTTAAAAGGCATTATATAAGACTTATTTATCTATTCATTTATTAAGTTATTTTACAACAAAAAAAGTATTTTTATAAATGTAAATAAGAACAGTAGTTGCAAATAAAAAACAAAACCAAACACAAAAAAAACAATGATTGTGGTTATTCTAGTGTTTTAAAAGAGTTAAAGATTTTCCCAAAGTCATGAATGTGTGTGACCCGCTATTTAAAAGAAAAAGCTGTGGTTAAAAAAAAGCTGACAAACACTTCCTGTTTTAGACCAGAGGCAAAACCACGGCGGCATTTTGGTTTGGTAGCTCAGCACAGCAACTCCTTAGCCTTTTCAAAACAAGCTGATGAGAGAAGCTCTGGTTGTCACTTCAACTGTTTGAACACCTGGTGGTGTAGAAGAGCTCTAAATGAAAAAAAAATAATTCCCTGAAAAAAAAAACAAAAAAACAAAAAATACAAAAAAAAAAACCTTCCTAATTTTTACTAAAAAAATATCTAAAATACATTTTTTCAAAAATTGAAAAACAAGAAATATCTGATTTCCTTCAACATATAAACTGCAAAAACTGTCAGATGATCCCACCGAGTCCATCCTCATGCATGTGCCGAAGTCGGCTAGTTTGAGGTGTCCTTGCTGGTCCAGCAGCATGTTGTCCGGTTTCACATCACGGTGAATGAAGCCCATGGAGTGGATGGCATCCAGCGCCAGCACTACCTCGGCCGTATAGAAGCGGGCCCACTTCTCTGGGATGTCGTAGTTTATTGTGAGCGTGACCAAGTCTCCTCCAGGCATGAACTCCATCACCATATAGAGATGACGATCATCTTGGAAAGCACAGCAAAGCTGGAATAAGGTAAACACAGACAGATAATGTCAAGTCAAGTGTTTATTGATGATGTCAAACCTTTATCAACGATTCTGTGCCAATCGGCTTAACAGCTGATAGTGAAAGTCTTAAATCATTACCACAAGCTTGATTCCATCAGAATTATGTCAGTTTTATTTGCATATAATATAGATTTATTTAGAATGATTTTACATGTTTAAATCATCATATTGAATTTTTTTATTGATTTTATTACGCAAATAAAAATCAGACTAGAACCTCAATTTTTTTTATGGTCCGAATTTTTACAAAATGGTCAACACAATCCTCTTAATCTTTATTCTTTCTAATCTATAACATTTTAATGTTATAAAAATTTGATTTACTGCCAGGTAATTATTTTATTACTACTTTATGCCAACTAAAAACATAAGAACAAACCTTTGCTTGAAATTCATATTCTTGTTTCATATCTTTTTATTGGCTTAGCAACTCATTAAAACCAGCTAAAGAAACCACACCTGCATATTATCAAAAGAGGCGTTGTCTGTGCTAAAGTGAAATTGCTTTTAGATTGTTTTTTTTTTTCCTTTGAGGGATCATATTACCAATGATATTCCTACAGAGATAAAGGTGTGCCAAACAAAAATAGCAAGAATCTCCAAGTGAAACCTTGTGGGCGGCTCTGTTGCTCAAGTAAGACGACCGGTTTCAACATGAATAAAATCTGATTGAATGATCTGGAAAAGGCTGCAAAAATATTGCACAGCAAAAGCTACAGAATTCTGAGAAAAAGTCTGAGTTAATCCTTATATCTGTTTAATTTTTGACTAATTTGTTGCACAAAGGTTCATTTGAACAAAATAAATTTGAGAGTGTTCCTATAACAAAACTAGAGCATTAACAGTTTCCCTTTACCATAGTAAAAATGAACAAGTAAACTAACAGCCCAAAAGGATATGAAGCAGGGATTTGTCTTAGTTTTTATTAATCAATCCCGTAATCAAATTTACAATTCCCAGGTCTCTTTCTTGGGCCCAAGCTTTACATGGGAATGCTGATATAACACCACAGGACAGATCTGATAAATTAATGGATAAATAGTTGGACAGAGAGGTAGATGAAAGCAGCATTGTCAATTGCTATCTTTTTTTAACCACCTGTTTTAGACTGTGTGCATCTGTGGTTAATCGGTCAGGGATATAAATAAACAAAGCCTGTCAAATGGACCCGCTGAACCAACAACTAATAAATGCTCTTCTTGGAAGTCATTTTAGTTAAGATAGACAGATGGTTTATGTCTGTAATGTTCATTTGCTCAATATAGATTGAAGAGTGCTCTAAAAGATATTAAATAATTAGGACATTGATTGCTTCAAAGTTTTCAAAAACTTTCTGACTTGTCTGCTGTGTAATGTTCTCCAAAGGGGGAAAAAAAAATCTAGATTTTGTTGTTCCATTTGACTTCAACAGGCAGTTGGGTTTATTTTATTTAGAAACATTTTTTTTTACCATTTAAACATTATAATTTACTTTGTAAAGTTGAATATAACACAATGAAGTCTGAGCTTTAACATGAAAATGTAAAAAAGATTAAAAGGTTATAAATACTTTAGGGAATTTTGGAGTACATATGAGCACACCCAGAACAAAAACCAGACTTTTTGGCATCCTTCATCATGTCCAGTCATCTTTCATAACCAAAATCATCTTCTTCAGTCAAGAACAATCCCTCTTTATAACACTAACAAAACTCTGAGAGACGTAACCCTCATCTCTTAGTTGAAATACACAAAACACATTTTTTTAAAACCAATTTCATCTTAAAAATAATTCCAAATGTCATCTTTCTCAGCTTCAAGTGATACCAAGAGACTGACCCATGCCTCCTCCTCCTACTAAGGTAATCGGACTCCCGCAAAGATACCCAGAAGCTGCGATACACTCAGGGGTTTTATTTATTAAAACAGTCACAAAAGAGGCCTGAAACTTTCTATCAAAGAAAAAAAAAACAAAAAAAACAACAACTTTGATTTGAATGTGGGTGTGTAGAAGGACAAACATGAGCTGGATCCTTGTACAAACAAGTGAAGCACAGATATGATTTAGAAAGGAAATTTGCTTGCTTCCTACTTGCATATCGTTTGAAAAATCCAAACATTTTTTTGCAAGCACCATTTCTTGGCTTTTGAGCATATGTAAACTTTAAAGATCTAATATAACCTTTGATAAATGAGACCCCAGGTCTGTGCTGTAAGAATCCTTGTAAAGTTTAAAATAGGGCTACAACGAATGATTATTTTGCTAATCGATTAATCTGTGGATTATTCGATTAATATTTGGATAGCAAAAGGTTGCTTAAAAATTATTTTTACAGAATTAAACAAGGTGAAACTAAAACTTTTCCACTTGACTTCTGCATAGAGCATATTCAGAGTTTTTTTTTTTAATCTTAACTGCAAAGTATTAATATATTCTTTTTACAATGTTATAATTACTGGTATAAACTCATGTTTTAGAGTCTTTATACTCTATACTATCAATTGATTACTAAGTTAGTTGACGATTATTTCAATAATCGATTTATGACGATTAATCCAATTAATTGTTTCAGCCCTAGTTTAAAGGTTAGAAACGATCACCTCAGTTCTTACTCAGTTATTACTTTACTTGCTCTCCTTTACCTACAGAGTTCATTACTGAATTTTTTTCATCACTCACCAGTAGATTCAAGGCAATGTTCCTGAAACTAGAACACCCCACTCACCCTCCTGTTCCCTCTGCTAACATAACACACACCTCCTCTATTTGCCTCATACTTTCTTATGGAAAATAGATCACTGGTTCCTCTGTTCAGCCGCCCGTCACCTTGGGATGTTCCTCAACGACCACCTGAAAGCTCAACAGACACCTGCTGTTTTCAGAGCCTTAAAGACATTTTTTACTACCAGGTTTTTCTTCTCCATCACTGAGCTTTTAGTTTTGTTGTGATTTTACCATTTTTACCTTATAGCATAAAAAAGTAATTCAAAAATGGAATGCATTATTAGCACCATTATTAACACTTTTACATGGCAGTGTATGTGTAGGGGGAAAAAAATTACACATCCCAACCTGAACTATCCAAGGACTGTTTGAAAACGCCATAATGTGTCTCTCCTCCCAGAAGAAGGCCGACTCCGACCTTTTGATCATCTCAAACTTGCTGAGCTGCTTCATGGCGTAAACTTTCTTCGAGGCCTTGTGACGGACCTGTTGGGAAGAGGAGGTTGAAGAAAGGAGAGGATGCTGGAATGTTGATTATCAATATAACATCTGCTCAGACACGGCAACAAGAAAAAGTTTTGAACGTTACAATGACCAAAAATACAGCATGAGACATTTAACTGGAAGCGGCAAGAGTTGTACACACCCATACAGAGACATGTTTACACATGTGCTAAACACAAAAAGTACCCCTTCACACCCCCACGCTAGACTTCATATTCATACCCCACACAGAGCCTGTCGAGACTTGTCCCTAGAGCCCAATGTCTTATCAGATACCTGATTCTACAAGGAAAGGAGCAAGGGAGTTAAAAGATGAGGGCAAGATGGGAGAAAATATGACTGCCAGCTTTAAACAAAGACTTCACTATTAGAAAACCGTCTGAAAAATAAACTGCTCTTCTTCTAAACTGGATTATTTTGTAATTTGTCTTGATTGTTGCTCCCTCTAGTGGTTCTGAAAAAAAAAAACTGGTCAAATCAGGAAAAGCAGAAAAAAAGGTTCCACTTTTAATAGAGTTAAAGTTCAAACTTAACAACAAAACAGGAGTAAATCAAACTTTTTCTTAAGAGGCTATTAAAAGAGAAACTCCTTACCAGCTGTACTTCACCATAGGCTCCTCTCCCTATCAACTTCACTTTTTCAAAGTCATCAAGCTTCACTTGCAGCTCCTGCAGCTCAGTCACCAGCTTCTCATCTGCAGACATAAAACTAAACTTCAGATACATTTTTTTTTTGTTTCTTTAATTGTTTGTTTTTGTTTATTCTTTGTCAGCATTTGTATTTGCCTGTCTGGTGAGCAAAACACAATTTTCCACCTCGGTGGACAATATAGATTTACTCTATTCTATTGTCTTAATCTGCCACCACTTAAATTTGAAATCATTTTAGGGAAGAACTCATGAGAGGTTTTAAAAACACTGATTCTTTGAGGTCTAAAGCAATGATTTTGAACATACAGTTTATCATTTCAATTTTAAATAAAAGAAAACATATTTCACAAAGTGACCAGAGTACAAAATGCTGAACAATGGACTGAAATTTTGTTTGGGCCACAGAAAAGACAAAATTGGTTGTTTGTAAATGATATAGAAAACAGCTAATTGTTATTTCACACTAAAAGAACTCCACCCATCTTGTTATGTTAACATTATTTAAAAACAACAACAAAAAAACTGATTGAAAGCAACAAGTAGCATTTAAGTTAAGCAGAAAAGAACATCCCAGCTATCTGAGCAGATATCAGCTATATTCAAAAGATTATATCAGCTTAGGGTTGGACAATATGAAACAAAATTATGATCTATTTCTTTATGTCAGACAATACATATAATTTTGATACAAATATTGAAAATAAAAACAACAAGCAAGAATGCCCAAAGCAGAATCCTGTACAAACTTATTACTCTTATTTTGCCTTATTTTTAAAACTTTTCCAGTAGAACATTTTAGTAATATTTGCTTTAAAAAACAAAACATATTAAACTAAATAAAACTTAGAATGGACAAAAAACGTCATCATAGGCTGTAAATTAACTCAAATTCATATTAAAAACGACCAAACCTATTAAATCTAAAAAACAATGTGGAAAAAAAAAAAATTATCTACAACTGTTCAAATACTAATCAAATCAACGGCAAAATCTTATGGGAAATCATGGGATACTATATCTTCCAGGAAATTAAGCAAAAGTCTTTCTGGAATTGCATGAAAACCTGAATGATAAAATAAGGGGAAACATAAATTAAAACCAAAGTCTAAAGCTCTGCTCTTAGTTATAGTTCAAGTTTTAATACACAATATGTTTAATCTACAAGCCTTTCAGTTTGTGCTTAATTTTCATTCCTCAAACTATACAAAGCAAACGAGAATTATGATCGAAACTCTTGAGGAAAACTGTCATTCAAATTCTAACAACCACCACCTAGCCCTGTGGGTGTTTTATGCCTAGAGGTTTAAACATCATTAATAAATGCAGGCCTCCAGTTGAAGACAATGATGTCTGTCATATGCAATACCCAGTGTAGTCAGGGAAGACATACAGTAACTTTCATGGTATAAATCTATGGTAAACATAGAGATGGTTGGTAACTAGGATCATTTACTTGAGTACCTTTTTATTTTTGTGATTCATTTTAAAGAACCCTTTAATTTTACTCAAGCAATATTCATTTGAGTGTAAATTGACTGGTTTTTCTACCCACTATGACAAACTGGTACTCTACTAACTTCTAGGTAAAAACAATATGTTACTTATAACTGCTCTGCCTGAGGCATTGACCTGTCAGCCCCCAAAAAGTATTGGCTCCATTTAAAAAAAAGACTAATACAACAAACACACAAATATAGCCAAGAAGTGCAAAGCACTAATGAGAATGACTCCACTTTCTGTTTGAAGGGATTCTGCAGTATAAGTAACCTCACCATCACAGCTGTATTGACACAGAAAAGAGGTTTAACCAATCACAGAGGAGCTCTTACATCTCTTCAGAAACGCCTCAATGTTCTTGTTCTTCCGCAGGACAGGGTAGTTGAGATCATGAGCTAAGGCATTCATAGAATCCTGAAAGACAGAACAAATAAAATAAAAACATTTTTTAAGTATAACTAAGACAGAAAACAGTAATGGTAAAATTATTCCTAAATTATCTCATTTGCAGGTTTTGACTGCCTTTTCAAACCAGTACAAATTCAGTAGCAACATATATTTAAATGTTCTGATATTACCATATTACAAGTGTATTTATTTGCAGAAGGAATACTCCTAGGCACTTCAATAAGCATTTTCTCTAGTTCAGCTCATCAATTTTCATCATCCAAATGATCTCACACATAGAGGGTAGTTTTACCAAAAGAAATGTTGCTGTAAAAAAGTAGAAAATGTTATTCCACTTGGCTTAAATGTATTTATTAAAACAGTATCTCTAATTATTGTGTTAGCTTTATTGACATACTTAACTAAATATGTTTCTTACACTTACATTTTATTGGTATAGAAATTAACACAGTCTGTATGGAGCTTTTAAAGCACTAGAAGGATTCAATTGTACAGTAAGTATTAGCCAGGAGAAGAATGCAAAACAATTTGTAGCCCAATAAATATACCAAGGACCACATATCAACATATTGCACAACAGCAACATCACCAAGAACAAGACATTACCAACAATGCTGGACACAAAGGGTGATTAATAAAACATGGATTAGCGGGTCAGGGAGGATGCCTGGATGGCTAGAACACTGAAGGAGCTTCGGGAATTTCTCGTGAACGCTATCTCCGTTAGTACCTGGGTCAAACTCCCTTTTAAGTGGGATAACAAATTTGTTATTTGAAAATAAGAAAAAAAAAAAAAAAACATTCAAAGTTGCTTAAAATAAAATAGAAAATACGTGTTGTATTCTGATGACACCAGTTATGAACGTTTTTGCTCTTACTCCAAAAGGAAAGTTTGAGACTGCGCTTCAACTAATTTATCATTTAATTACATTTTTTTCACTTCTCTTTTCACCATACCCCCTTTTTTTACAAAGCGTAAAAAAACAAAGATCATCAAGGTTATACATATATATAAACTATATAACTGAACTGAATATATAAACTATATAACTGAACTGAATCTTAAAGTATTTCAGCTTTCCATACAAAACAGAAAGACTATACAACATCTATTGACTGGTTGAGGATTTTATAATGCTACAAAAACAAAGCTAAGCTAAAAATAACATTTTGTTATGTTTTAATTTTGCTGTTTGCTTTTAAATCGAAGATTTTTTTTGTTGTTATTTGTTCTTCTGCCTGAAATAAAACTGGAGCAGCTGAGTAATCGTGACCTTCTTTTGGCCGATAACAGCTATCAGAAGCAAATAGATGGACAAGGCAGTAAAAACCAGAGGAAACATTTTTTGATAACTAAATTCTCCAGGTATGGGGGAGAAAAACTAAAGAGAATAAATACAGCGGTATATTGTAGCCTGGGTCAATAGACACACCTAACAAGTCATGTCAAAAATACAACTAATCGCATGAGATTTACTTCCAGAACACTCCGACCATTTCTATGCCTCAACACAGAGGGTTAGTGGGAGCATCTGACTAACAGCCGGGGTCTCTATGGTGTCATCAGAGCTTAAATTAGGGGTTTCAAGTTGCATGTAAATCCAAAATGTCTCTGTGATCCAAAACCTTAAGGGGCTGCAATGGAGCTGGGCAGGTGGGTGAGGGGGCTAGAATGCAGAGTGACCCTCTGTTCCCCCAACCAGGGGTCAAGTTGAGTCATCCAACATGCATGTGTGTGTCTAAGGAAGTTGAGCCATGGGTCTATTTGTTCAGGGACTGATAGGTGGGTGGATAAATGGGGAGAGGGTGAACAGGGACGTGTGGAACAATTCTGCACCTTTAAATGGCAGTGGCGAGGGGAGATCTCCCCCACCGCAGACGGATGGAAATAGACCTAAAGGCTCCGAAACTATTGTAGGACAAACCGCTTAGAGGTTTGAATTCAGTGCGAGCGATCAAAGATCTGTGATCCTTTTTCACAGTTGGTATATGCTAGGATGTTTATGAGTGCTGTGTGTTGCTGCAGGGGAGACGGAGGTCTGCTTAAAAGATGTATTAACATGTTCAATAGAAACAAGGAGAGCATGAAGCTGACTGTGTCTGGTTGAGTGTAAAAACCTTCCGGCCGCAGTAATATTCTTCTCTGTTAACTTTTCAGAGATAACAAAAGTTTTTAACCATTTTTAAGTATGATTTGGCCATAAATACATGCTTTGCTATCAAACCTTGAGCTCAGAATTATAATTTCTTATTCAAATATATCTAATTATCCATATTAAAAGGTTTCCTAAAACAATTAGATTAATATTCCATTCTATACAAATGATTGTCATCCAATTTAAATTGTTTTCATGAACATTTCCAGTAGTTGAAGGCACTGCAGTGACCTCTTAGGATGCCAATCAATTGGAACAGCTAAAGATAGAGTGCTTTCCAGAAAAGGATAAAAAAAAATGTAACTAAATAATACAGTAGCTGAATATCAAGACCCTTACTCATATGGCAATTTTAAGTAGTTTGACGTTTGGGATAGGCAAGCCATATTTATTGAAATATTACATTTTAGTAGCGAAACAATTCAGATTTCTGACGATGAAAAAAAAAAAACAACACAATTATTAATGTTCAATAAGGATCTCATTAGCATTGAAGTGGATCAAAAGCAATTCTATAATTATTGATCATTAATAATATGACTGTCTTTTTAAGAAAAAAAAAAGCCCACATCAAAGATCTTTCACTAAGTTTAACATTCCTCACAAGTTTTGTTTTTTTCAATTAACTTCTTTGTTTCATGTCAGACTGCCTGCTAGTGAAAATGTCAGTATGGTCTGATCTGACAAAAGAAAATCATTAAGCCAACTTCTACACATCCTTGGCAGTAGGACAGCAGAAGTGTTTTAATGTCTTCTTTGTTTTCTGGGCATACTTCCAAAAGAAATGATTCGTAAACAGACTGGTGACCTTTTGTGACAATTAGAAACTTCTCTATGCTGTAAATCTCTAAAAACCTTCAGAGATTTGTTTTTTAAACCCTGATATTGTCCTGCTGAGTGTGATTTGTGACTCAATAGTCAGTAGTACAATGATCAACTTTTTCCAATGGTTCCTTGAAACATCAGCTGAAAATAAAAGTATCTCTATCTAGGTTTAAAACGAGTCACCGATAATAAAAGAAAGTCGCACCCCAGTTTGACAGTGACACTGATGCAGGCACTGCAACAGAATACACAATAGGGCTGGGCAATAAAACAATAATATGAATTGCAACAGACTCCTGATCAATAACAATAAAAAAATACTTTCAACAGATTGTTTTATAACTTTAAAGAACTCTGATCCAGGACCAAACAGCATTCTGGGGGATGTAGGCAGAAGAAAGCTCAAGCTAAGCAAGGTTGGCGTTTCCGCTGATCTCTTTTTAAAGGTTAATAGTTACGTATAAATAGGATTAGATTTGCTATATATTTCAGCCAGCCTGAATAGGCAACAAGGCATATGAATGAATGCATCACATGGGCAACTTTGGATGAACCCGTAGTGTCTGTTTAACAGATTAGCAACATGGTTCTTAAGAGATTTCTTTTTAATGCCATACCTGCAGTTTAGTGCTTCAAATACTGAGACATTAATCTTTACCAGTGAAAGTAAGGAATTGGGTAAGAGTTCCTGATAGCCTGTAATCCAGTGGATCTATAGAGGTATGATTAATAATTCAAACTTGTTCTAACAGTGGTACATTGTTTCATCTACCCTGCAGACATGTAAAGGCATATAGCTGTCAACACAGCAGGAAAATAGAATTCAGGAAATATTAACCCCATTATTTGCATTTCTGATGTTTGTATCCATGCATGTTGAACATTTTCTTTAATCACTAAGTAGTAGAAAAAAAATGAACTCTTTGTGCAGTTATCCTAATAAAAAAAAAACCAACATCAACAGTGTAACATTTAAACCTTTTATAATTAGGAGCAGCAAAAAAAATGGATCCAAATGGTTCTATTTTTAGGAATTTGGACATATCCAAGCATGATCCAGTTGATAGTGACTGCTTGTCCTAAAAATGTTAGACTCTTTCCGTGATGTCGGGAATGCAAATGTGTTACCATTAGAGCCCATTTCATAACCAAGTCTTTATAATAAAACTGAATATTAAAAACAGTGTTTACAGTGTTTAGAACTTGTGAATATTGTTGACAACAAAAAGCTTCTCCTATCTGTTAGCCACCAACATGCAGAGCAAATCAGTGAGACAAATGCTGTACAAAAACAGCCAAGCTATACTAAGAAATGAAACGGCATAAGCCTTTATTTTTTGTGGCTTATCTTGGGTATGGATATAAACATGCTCCTTACTCAAAAGCAAAAAAACAAAACAAAAAAACTGGTAATGTAACTCATTAAATGTGAGTATACTTTTATATATGAGGTTAAAAGACTAATTTCCAAAGTAAAAACTTCTCTATTTAGCAAATACATCTTCTTAGCTGTTGAATAAGATTTGAATACCTTTTTATCTCTATTCAACAATATGTCCACACATATCTTAAATTGGATCAGAGGAGCAAAAGTTCAGTAGGAAACCTCAAACATCCAGCTCCCCTACAGCTTAAGGAACTTGTGTGGCCTTGGAATGCCTTGGGATCCCCCACAATGAACTGAAGGATGTCCTAAGGGAGAGGTGATCTGTCGCTCTATAAAGTGTTAGTTTTTGCTCTAGTAAAAAAAAATCAACCCTATAAATATAACCAGAACAGAGATCAAACGGTGTCTTTTGCTCTTTACCATAAAGTTAAGAAGTCTATACAAAACAAAAACAAATTGTAGACACACAGGAACCGGTGAGCTGAGGTCAGGAGTAATTATCTTGGATTCAATCGTAGGAAATGACTCCAGCTTCCTGCCTGTTATTCCCCAGCATTAGGAAGCATGATGGCCATTATTATTTTGACTCAAAGAACCACTTAAAATGGGAGCCAATTCTGGGTGTAAATTTTTAAATAAATTGAAAACTCTGAAGGATGAGCAGCATAGATTTCACATATTTGAGTCATCAGTTTACAAAGCAATATGAGACCAGCTGGAGATATCAGCTATCAGCAGGAGCTTTACGTGACTTGACTTGTGAGTCATCAACCCTGACAATAGACACAATTCTGTCATTTCACAAGCGGAGTGGTCACGAATTCACCATTAACTCCATTACTTGTCAGTTACCGTTTTCTAATGACGACTGCGTAGGTTAAACTTTTCCCCAAATATAGATACTCGACAAAATGTGTTCATTTGCTTTTGGAATTGTCCATTTTTTTCTAAGCTCAACAACAAACCTTAAAAAAAACATTTTTTTTATTACCTTTATTTTACATCTGTCTGTTTTAGCCAATTCGCATTTCCAGCCAATGAAGAGACTTTGAACTAAATCCTTGTATTATAGCCCAGACAGTATGTTGAGAGTTGTTGCCATGGTGTCCAGCATGATACTACCACCACTATGCTTATCCATTCAGACAGAGTACTACACTGGTGTTATTTTTTCTCCATTATGAGCATTTTGCATGTAGAGCAAAAAGTTTGATTTTGATCTAATTTGACCAAAGCAGCATTTTTTTTATGTTTAATTTGTGGTCACAAGACACAGCAAATAATGCAGCTTTTGAGAAACTGAAAATAAAAATCCTCTTAATGGTTTCTTCCATATATTGTTTTTGTTTCACATCAAAGAATATTGTGTACTTCTGTCTTAAATAAAAACCCAATTAATACACTGTAACATGCAAATATCTCTAACAAGGGATCTACACACACTTACAGATAACGGCTAGTTTTCTAAACTTCAGATATTATAATCCTTTTTTTAAAAAATGAATTACAGTAACATCTTTTGATTTTATAGTCTCTAACCAATTGTATTTACTTTGTAAAATCTGAAATGTATACATAAGACATGTTGATGCACACTTATCACTCATGGTACTGTAAGGTAGAAGCAGCGCTTCGGGCTTTTACTCTGGTATGAAAAACCTGTCAAGGCAGAATCCAGTTACACCAGGTAGTTGGTTTAAATATTGCAGCTTATTACTTTGGAAAAATAATAGGTTTCAGCCCCCTGCTTTTTTAATCTGCTGATTTCCTTGAAGACTTTCATTTTCAATCAGTATATTACCCCTAATTGAAACGAATCACAATGAATCATTCCAACACTATCGTCCTGCTGTACTGTGTAAAAAGGGAGTTTTACATTCCATGCAGGTAAAGCCGCTGAACATTGGATTTAGGTGGGGCTCCATTTGCGTCTCTCTTCGCCCTAAGTTTGTGATAAGCTTCTATAAATGTGTTTAACTGATGTTAACCCCGCTTCATATAATTTTAAAACTTTTTTAAAATCTCATTTATTTTAAGGTTGTACTTTTCCATTGTTTACTACATTCAGGCGGCCCGTCTTTCAAGATAGCATAATTGCTCAGAAGTATGCGTGCAGCTCGCTCGGTTTCATGCCCGTACCTGTGAGGGACCCCCAGGGCATGTAGCTCACTCACCAGTAGGGTTGATAAGTTAAGCGCCGACTGTGGATTCCTTATCATGGACTCCAACGTCTTTAGCCGGCTTTCCACTCTGCTCTCCGCTCCAAGCATGGTTGCAGTTGAGTTTCTTCAGTTCAAATGTCATTAAAAAATCTTGAAGATAAACTAAAATAGAACACCTGTTGGTCTGACTGTTGCGTTTCCCTGGTCGTAGTTGGAGTACACTCCTTTCCTTGGCTCAGTTCTTCATATAAATTGCTCCTCTGTGCAGGGCTTGAGTTGGCAGGTTAATTATTCATCCACAGAAAAATAAAACCTCCCGACTTCCTTTCTCCTATAAATAAATCAAAAAGTCAAAGAAAAACTAAACAGAATCCCCCTCCCCCCAAAAAAAAACTCAAACAAAAACTATGTCTGGAAATTAAGAGGCGGAAAAATTTGTCAAAGAAGCGCCCTATCAGCGTTACAAACCAGGTAGTTACACAAAATCATGTAACGCAACAGGGGGTGGGGGGTCTAACCTGTAAAACAGTAGTCAAGGTTTCAAATACAGCTATACGACTTCCGGTTAAAGACTGTTTTACCACGGTAAGAGAGGAAAAGAAAGAAAGAAAGAAAGAAAGAAAG
>JAUZNJ010067504.1:0-26342 GCA_034780135.1 Jordanella pulchra
CCCAGCGACAGCCCCGAAACCTGAAGGCTCTGGAGATCTGTATGGAGGAGTGGGCCAAAATCCCTGCTGCAGTGTGTTCAAACCTGGTCAAGAACTACAGGAAACGTCTGATCTCTGTAATTGCAAACAAAGGTTTCTGTACCAAATATTACGTTTCATTTTTCTGGTGTATCAAATACTTATTTCCCACAATAAAATGGAAATTAATTATTTAAAAATCATACAGTGTATTTTTCTGGATTTTTGTTTTAGATTCCATCACTCACAGTTGAAGAGTAGCTATGATTAAAAATTACAGTCTGCTACATGCTTTGCAAGTAGGAAAACCTGGAAAAAAAAAAAAAAAAAATCCAACGGTGTATCAAATACTTGTTCTCCCCACTGTATCAGAATCCAGTCTTTGAGGGTCCGTGTCCTGCATCTGTCATACGCCTTGAGATGTTTACTTATCTGAGCTTTAGGTGTTTTACAAAAATAAATTGTAAAAAAGACAAAGAATGTATGTGTTTTCCTCCACAATCAAATACTACTTTGTTTTGGTCCATCACCTTATATCAATACCAAATACTGCTGTTTGTACTTTAACAGGATAAAATGCAAGTCGGTTTAAGCTGTGGTTATATTTTTTTCAAAACACTATAAATTACACATTTTCCAGAGGAGAAGATTGCTATAATTTTTATTTCATTTACAAAAGAAGTCCGAAAAAATACCTAAGACATTTTCTTAGGGGGGGGAATCAAGTAAAATGTCTGCGTTCAGACCTTAAAGTTGTGAAGCAAATAACTGAGTTGTTTTGACAGGTTGGTATTTAACATGTTGGTTTAACTTTATTTAGCAGTACTTGTCTAAATTGATCTTAAACTGGAGAGCATTTTTCTTATAGCTGCTTATGGACTAATTATGTCCCAATTGGAAAGGAAACAATTAAAGTGAAACTCAAACCTTCCTTTGTAAAAAAAAAAAAAAAAAACAACCAAAAAACAAACAACAAAAAAAACCCCTCTTAAACTTAATGGACGTTTTGCAGTTCGGCTCAGAGAAGTTGTGAGCCATCTCTGGCGCCCTCTACTGATCTTTCTGAGACATTACATCCTCAGGTTGGCCCAGCTGTGCCCCCACCTTTACTAGTGAATTTGATAACCAAAAAGGACTTCTTTGCTTACATATTCACATAAAAGGCAGTCATGTCAACATCTCTTCATGTTGAGATTAAAGCTAGCAGCTGTTAGCCTGTCGGGTCATTCATGCTGGCTTGTTCGCCCACTGCATTCTCAGTGTATTTACAGACCCCTTGAGGTTGACAGGCCATCAGCTGCTATTAGAGGCTCCTTTTAGGGCATTCAGTACATGTGCAGAGAGACCCTGCATAACTCTACCTTTGAAAATGGAGCAAAAATAGAGATGTTTTCTGATCGGACCTCCAATTTTGTTTCATGGGAGCTCAATTCAAGTGTAATCCAGACTAAATTTAAAAGGTTAGATGCCTCTGATAGTGCTCTATAAAGGGTGTATCTCAGGGTTAGTGGATCAATTTAAAGAGTGAGGTTCATATGGAGGATTTTAGACACACTTGTGTAAATAAACAAACTTTTTAAGATACCTTTTTCCTGTTTTAGGTCAATTACAAGGATGTTTTTAAATACTGAATGCCAGATAGTGGATTTATTTTTTTACTGTTACATACACTTGCCTTTTTTTGGACTTGCCATTTCAAGCAAACATTTTGAGTTTCCTGTCAATTTAGTCAGTTCATGTTGACAGAACTGGTGTGACTGAGTATTTTGTCCCTTTTTGCCCTCCATGCTCCTCAGGTGTAAGGTTTTCTTGTGAAACACACTTTAGGAACTCTTATGATCATAGTAATTTTTAGTTACAAAAACACAGCATATCATGCAAAAATTACTTTTTTTACAGCTAAAAATGTACAAATTATAACCTATACATGAAAAACAATAAATATTGGTCTTTGGGCCAGATTGACATGCAGATTTAGGAATGACCAGTGAAAACTTCTCAGAAGAGTCTGATAGAGTGCAGTGGGTCCAGAGATGGGAAACCTTCAACACGGCAGGGTGTCAAACTGGTTCCAGAAAGGGCCGTGCGGCTGCTGGTTTTCTTTCTAATAAGCAGTAACACACCAGACTCCATTCATCTCATTAAGTGAGTTCAGTCTTAACATGATGACTTGATGGGATGAATGAAGTCTGGTGTGCTACTGCTTGGGGGGGAAAGAAAACCAGAAGCCACAAAGCCCTTTCTGGAACCAGTTTGACACCTCTAATCCAGATCTTTGGGAAACTCTCTCTTCGACTGCAGCATCTGCAGAGATGCCACGACTCATTTTACTTAGAAGTCCATGACAATCAAATAATCCATAATTAGTAATAACAAAGTCCTCTTATCTGTAACAAAGTGTATTTTCAATCAGTATTGAAGAGCTGTGTGACGTTATACGTTTAAGTAAAGTTAGTTTGTAGTCAAATGGAGCTTTTGCGTATCGCTCTGCAGGTTAATACAATTTTAGGAGCTTCTACCTGGTTTCAAGTAACTTATTTCCATTATTTAAGACCATGTTTGGTGTTTTGATTTGTCTGTTTTTATAGAATTTATTTCAAGCTATTGTATTTGTTTGCTGTTATTGAACTTATTTGTGCTCATTGCTGTTGCAGTTTAAACCCGAAAGTATAAACATAACACATCTAGTGTACATGAACTGCATACTAGTTTAAATAACACTAGATGATGCATTCAAATAGGGGACTGTAAACTGCACTGCCAGAGCTGCAGAGTTTACATTAGCTGTGGGACTGAGCGTCCCAAAAGCTAATTTTGCTATGGGTCCAGTGGCGGTTTGCCCAGCTCTGTGCACGTTTGTAGTTTTCTTTTTTAAACCAAGCCATTATCAATTAAAACAAAAGACTTAAAATATGCCCAATTTTTCCAGACCAATCTTTGAAATTATTTCTAAAGTTATTGAAAAGTAAATGTGTTTAAATTTGAAGTTACTATGATGCAAAATGAAGTTAAAAACAAAACGAGTTTGTATATAATGGGAAACATTTTATTACTAAAAAGCCATTTGATATTGAAGGTGCTCTTAAAGCAGCGTTTCCACAACTATCATTTATTGAAATCACAAAATTGGTTTTACCACTGGATGTAAAGAAAGAAATCAAAGATACAGGAAAGGACATTTACCTGTGGACTATATATACACAACATTTGGACAGGGAGGGCAACAGGTGTGGTTTTTATGGGCCAGAATTGTTTGGCATTAAAAACACACGGCTCATACAGAAGGCACTTGAATGTGAGAGCCTTTAGAGCCAGGATGTAGCCAGAGTCTAGGAGGAGGAAGGAAAACAGTTAAAAAACAATCCAGAAATGTAAGATTAATCAACAATTCAAATGATGCATCTTTTCCTTCAGTTCAGGCGTCAGTGTCTGAGGGCGTGGGATGATGTTTGTAAGGTCTACCGTTACACGTGGGACGTGGGATTTGCAGACACAGAGCATTTACACAGGCTGGCACCACATACAGAGTACAGAGGGTGCACATTCAGAAAGCATGCATTGTCCCACACTTAGCGACGCGCTTAAAAAAAAAAAACAAAACGTGACGTCTGATTCTACGACAAAGTTGAACTGCCTGCTGCTTTATATTGTTGATGCAATAGACAAAGTATGTACAGGAATTATAGTTTTATTTCAAACATCTGTAACTCCAGTGCCATTTAAATAAAAAGTCTCACTGCATTGCAGCTTATGAGGGGAAAACCAAATGGAGAATAAGCGTGTGGAGAATGGCTACCGTTGCAGTGATCTATTTACAATCAAACGTGTAACGTAGAACAGGGAGAAAAAAAAACAAACAAAAACAGACGATGACATTCTGTAAGTTTGTAGAGGTTGGTGGCCTCGCTGCAGAGTCCCTTACAGAGCTGGTTTAGTGGTTGCGTCTGTCCCCTCGGCTCTTGGAGTGTAAGTGGCCTATCAGGGGTTAGATTTTCTCCTGGATAAAGGGGTGCTGCAGAGCCTGGTTGATGCTGATGCGTTTAGCCGGGTCCAGCATCAGCGTGCTCTCCAACAGGTCCTTCAGCTGCATGACCTTCTTCCTCTGGTCCTCAGGCAGGCGCTGACCACCTATCAGTTCTGCCAGCATGTCTTTGGTGGGGTTGATGGTGCTCATCACAGTCACTTTCTCCTATTGGAGCAGACACGTGTTAGATGTGGCACTTTGAAAAAGCAAGTCGTTTATCTTTGAAATGTTTACATTTTTTCACAGAAACGAACAAACAAACAAAAAAAAAAAGACACAAACCAACACAGAGTGGGCAATTAAAAAAGGAAAAATGGTAGGGGGGGTTTAAAAATATCTATATAAATACATTGGAAATGAGATGCATGGATTTGTATTCGAACTCTTCTAATTAGCACCGCTAATAAAATCCAGTGAACCCAACAGCCTTCAATCATCAATTAATTAGCAAACAAATTTGGTCGTTATGGATGAAGGAAGCAGAAAACAGGAGGAATGGGAACAACTAATATCAAGACGCTGAAATCCAACCAAAATCCTTAGATATGCTTCTAAGTTCACTGATTGCTATGATTTTGTTATCTGTTCATCAGCTTTCCAGTGAAATGTGGTGGCAGTACTGTGCGCTTATTAAGCAGGATGGACAGGAGAGAAATGGATGAAGCTAAATACAGAGAACAGCTGTAATGTTTATCTCCCAGCAGGACAACCACCCTAAACACACCATCTTGCATCAGGTTCTCAGTCAAAGTATGGACCTTCAGCTTTCCAATTGGAAATCTGCAGCTTGACATGGAAAGTTGAATTCCATCCAATCAGACTAACCTTAAGCTAGTTTGATAACAACAGATCAAGAATGTTGACAAAGCCAAAGCATTGGCAGGTTTAACTGCAGCAAACAACCACAGAAAACCATATTTCATGTTCAAACATTGAGATACTGCATCTAAAATGTAATGCCATTTTTAAACCTTATCTGTTCTCACACAAAATTTTTTATACTAGATAATAAAAAAAGGAAAGTAAACACTGGAACATGGTGTAATTAAAAAATAGTCTAGGAAACCTCTGATGAATCAGTTTATGCACTTGATTTAATGTAGAAGAGTCATTGGGGATGAAAATAAATACGTATTTTTATCACTTTCCTTTCATTCTATTATTTACCAGTTTTTTAGGTTTCAGTAAAATACAAACATAAATTAGTAATTGAGAAGTAACATTCTGTAATGAAGTTAATTTAGGACAGATAAACGGGTCTTAGAAGTTGTATCATCATCATCATCTTACCCTCTCTGTCACTTTGTCTACTTCAATGTACAGGAAGTTCAAGTTCTGATCGAAGTGCTGGTCTTTGAACAAGCCTTTACGAATCATCTGAAAAGAGAAACCAGACGGTTGCATCAGAGAACAGCAGCGCTTCTCACTTCACTAAAGAGGATGTGATGCAATGTGTTACCTTGTTGGGCATCTTGCCCTTGAGGTCCATGGCCAGCTTGAGCATGTGATTGTTAGAAGAACCTGGAAGTAGGATTTTGCCCGTGTACAGCTCGTATAAAGTGCAGCCGACGGACCACATGTCGATGCCGTAGTCGTAAGGCTTTCCTATGACTGAGAGAGAAAGTTGAGGTAAAGCTGAGATTCAACATGAAACTCAAAAGCGTGTTGAGCTACTGGTAGAGAAGGTAAGAAGCTTGAAAGAAATCTGTATTTTACTGCACCAACATAATGTCCCGACACGAAGGGAAACACGAAGACATGGAATAATGACGATGTTCCAAAATACTTTAAACAGTAACATTTACATGTATAAATGTCTGTCTTTCATTTATATTTATTTCACTAGAACCTTTAGGGCGTTAATTACTGAGAACAGTTATTGAAAGGCTGTGAGTTGTTTATTTGAGGGGTCAAACTGCTGCAGTTAAAGAATCAGGGTTGTATATCTTTACATGGTGTAATATTATAGAATAATAATAAAAATCTGCAACTTACTAATTTCCGGAGCCCTGTAAAACCGACTGACCAGATATGGTGTGATGTCATTGTCAGCAATATGTGATGCAGACCCAAAGTCACAGAGCTTCAGGATGGTTTTGGATTCGTTTACCTTTCATAAAAACAAAAAAAAAAAAAAAAACAACAATAATACAATTATGTTTCATATTTATAGATGCCGTTTTGGATTATCATAGAAGGCTTCAATTTTGATGGTACCAGGATGTTGTCTGGCTTGATGTCAGCATGGAGGATGTTGCATCGTTTGAGCAACTTGAGAGCCAAGAAGAGCTGTTGGCTATACGAACGCACAGCTTTGATGTGGAGCCCCACGTCTTTGCCATATTTCTTCAACACCTCTCGCAAATTCATGCTATAAAAGACAAAGGTCATGGACAATTGAGGTGAGCTGAATGCTGTAATGTGGGAGGAGAACATGAAAAGCTGGTGCTCGGTACCTTAGGGGCTCGAAAACAAGACAAAGATGCTGCTTGTGGTAAAAGTGGCGGAAAAGGCGAAGGCAGTGGAACTTGTCATCGGGGTCAGCGTCATTCAGCTTCCTGAGGAACTCCAACTCTTTCAAACCTGTCTTCTGCCTGTTTACCAAAAACACACATGGTGGAGATACATAACTATATTCACTATCAAGAGCTTCCGTACATTTTCAGTAGGGCTGGGCAATTAATAGCATTTGCAATGCAATTGTACTTTAACAAAACGCAATCTAGGCTCTAATTTTTGGTCACGTTACTGTCAACAAGACTAAAACACGGATTCTCTCACTTTAAGTGGTGATAAATTGGCTTAAAGTGAGTTTACTGCCAAACAGAAGGAAAAAATTTCAGCTAGCAGCAGATTCATGCTAGCAGAAGTAAACAGTTAAGTTCTGCAACAACAGCACAGGGAAGTGTTCAAGGTTACAAAAACAAATAAAAGTTGTAGAAAAACCTACATGCTTGCAATTAGAGGAAGAGAAAGTCAAAATAAACTTGCAATTGTGGTTAAAAAGGAAAAAAAACATTTATTAATTTACATTTTGGGCTTCGATCTATGGTGAAGATACTCGGCAAAGAAAAGTTTTTATTAATCAAAATGGAAGATTGAGAAAATAATGTTGACAATGGATGAAGCAGGAACGTTCTTAAGAGGTTTGTAGGTGGTTTCTGAAAAGCCTTTTTAATTTAGCCCTAGAAAGAACTATTGGTTATCTTTTCTTTGCTCCAACCAGCTTCAGAAAGCGGTTTCACTGTTGTCTAGGTGATTCGCTCCCCGATGTTGGACAGTAGATCATTGAACTGGGTCACAGATGGGCTGAAGCACCACTGAAAGCGGCAGTGATCCAGGTTAGCTCCTGGAGGTGGTGTTGATATTCTACATACTGGTTCCCTCTCCAGAGAATATGGTAAATTCACAGAGACATAGATGCAGACACCTTGTTTGGCTTTCCACAGTAAAAGACCCACTGCCACCACGCTCAATTTTATTTTGGGGCATCATGGTAAGGGGGGGCTGAATCCAAATTAGAGTTGGACAACAGTTCAATATCAATATATATCGTGATGTGGTTTAATTCAATATCGGTGATATAACTTTTACACATATTTCAATATACATCACAGTCTATAAACATAGCATTGGTCACTGACTGATGTTCCAGGTTTCCATGTATTTATGTGTTTTTGTTTTTTTAAGCTAATACTTATTAAATGTTATGTTGGAGGATTTGTATAAACATTGAAAAATATTCATCATATGTTTGTATAGTCATCTGCTGTTGGCATTCTTTGCCGTCTTTCTAAGGCAAACTTTAGATTTCCATCATTGCTGTAAACTAGCAATGCATAAATAAACAGGAAAAAAAACTGCCAATTAAATAGAAATTCCAATGAAATAGATCGGTCATCGAACTGGGTTGTAACTGAGTTGGTTACTCAAACTTATCCAGGTCTGTCCAAAACTGCTCAGAAACTCTTGATAAATAACTTTAAAGCAGCATTAAAATGCTAACTTGTTTTTCCAGCCAAGAAGTGTGACTCACATGAGCTCGTTGTTTCGGATGATCTTGACTGCCACCTCCTGGCCAGCCCTGGCAGTGTCCCTGGCTCTGATCACATTACTAAACACACCCTGGCCTGTGTAGCCGTACACATCATAACGTTTGTCCAGGGTCTCGCCGATGTTCACCCCTTGGAAAGGAAAAAGAAAAAAAGGGGTTCATGTGAACAGAAATGTTCCACCTTCAATAAAGATTCAAAACAGTGCAGGCAACCTGCAGACAGAAAAATACAAATGCTGGTTGACTCCATGTTGCAGGATCGACTTCAGTCACAAAGAAGCACTGTGTAGCACTTACTGTAGTAACCCTCAGCATCGGTCCAGTTGTCCCTGAGGTTGGGGTTCTCCTTGAAGTCCTTTCCAACACCTGCTGCTCTCATTCTGGCACTCTGCAGAGACAGCAGAGGTGTACCTCTCACATCTGTTTCTTTCATTTGCCACAGAATATCTTTGCTGCTCTTACTTACATCGAAATGAGCAGCAAACATGTCATCTGACTCTGTAAACATATCGGGGGCAGACGGCTTCTTTGGGTTAGCTGCTGAAACACCAAAACACCAACCGGAGGAAGGGGTCAGTTCCTTGGCTCACGTGTTTTTCAATTTAACAGTATATCTGGAACATGTGTTTGATTAACATACTCTGCAGAGATCAAAACATGCTGCAGGATGCAGACACAACCAGGCTTTGGAAAACAAGCCAGCAACTGAATGAACACATGACAGAGACAGATATTCCATTAAAATCCCTGCCTCACAATGCTGCATGTTTCACAGAGATCAAGCCTCCATCATGCTAAATAGTTTAGCACTTTGGTTTTCACCCTGGATCCGTGTTCACGTGAAACCACACGGCAGGGAGCTGTACTGATGTGTCTTTATGGATCATGCTGAAAGAAAAGGTAGACCTGTAATATATTAGACTGCATCCTCAGAACTTTCTAGTTTCTTTATTGGTGACCACCTTAGGGTCCCCCCCCCAATGAATAAAGCTGAATGTCGTCACATTCCTGAGATGGAGCCTATAGTTCAGAGTAGAAAAGTTACTTACTGAAAGCTAGAAATTCCACGTTACCTTCCCTAATCCAGCCTGATCTATTGCAGGTTTTGGTTGACTTGGTTGACTATTAGCTGGTATTCACTGAGATTCATTATGCACTTTATCCAAAGGCTTAACAATGGGACTAGAAGGATCAGCGAACATTCAAGATAGCTGAATCCTTGACTAAATATTTCTATGCTTTGCATTTCTTGAGGTCTGTAAACACGTTTTTTAGGGTCAGGTGAAGCATAGATGTTAAGGGATTTTATAACAAGTGAATTAATTTTGGATTACAAGTGAAAATAGTAAATGCAGGTCTAAATGTAAATCACGCAAATTTGGTGAAATGCCCCATTGGAGCTGTAGATGACTGGCTGATTGGTTATTCCATTGGCTTTCTATGCCAGCAGAAGTTATTTCCAATGGGACTTTACCGTCTTTCTCCTGGGCGATGAGGTTGTGCTTGGCTTTGATGCTGGCCTCAAACGTGTTGAGATTCTCTCGTTCGTACTCCTTGACATCTGCAGCGACTCGCTCCAGGATGTCATCGGGTGAGGGCGATCGGCTACGTGTGCTGCTCTGGGGGCTGTTGGGCTCAGACACCATGTTGTTCTCCTCGTTCGCAGTCTTATATTTCTGTGCGACATAAAGAACAAAGAAGAGAGGAAAGGACAGATGGACCCAAGAAACATCAGCTTTCTCCTTTGCAGTACAGAAAGACTTGGGTAAAGCACATTGTAGACGTCAACAAACCTGGACAATGGCCATGCGCTGCTGACGACGCTGCTCAATAAGAGCTTCTTCATCGATCTCCTCACCTTCAAAGTCTTCCAGCCTGTAAACAACATGCAAAAAAGACATTGTTTCCTTCTCTCAAACACAACCAAGAAGTTACAAACTCTAAGGGGCCCGTCATACTCATGCAGACGTGTCTACGAATGTCGCCACGCAGTCCGCAGACAGAGGGTTGGCAAAGGAACATTTTTTACAACGGAAGACGTTGTGTCTCACTACACCGCATTAATGCCCCACTGTTTAAAATGCAACAAGGATCCACAGGCAGTAACTGGAAATGCAGCTCAACCACTGTCTCCACTAAGTCCCTATTAAAGATGAAACAGAGCAATCTAGGTTGTTTTTGTAAAAGCTGGAAGCCAAACTGATCCTATGAGGCCATATGAAGGCATCATCAAGGTTCTCGCCGGAGGATTTCAGTGAAGCAGGTCTGCCCGCTGAAACTCTTTCCCTTTATTTAGGAAAATATACACTAATATTTTTATGAGTTTATCGGCCCTTTAACTGACATCTGGGCTCCCAGGACTCTGTCCAGCACATTTCAGCACAACCACTGGAACCACGCTGAAAGTTGACAAAAATTACAATAAAATCAGGTTGAATTTTACTGAGCATAACGGCTGTAGACATGTTTTACACACTTTCGCCTTCTTAACTGCACATATATGTAAGAAAGAGCAATGAAAACATGAACCTTGTGCATTTCAGAAACTTTCACCAAGTCTGACTCATACTGAGTGCTTACAGGTAGGGGAACACATGGTGGAATATCCCGGTTTAGAGGGATTCCCTAACGGCTGGTCTGCCACCCAAACCAGCCGATGGTCACGTTTCCTTTTTCTCTTCAAGCCAATAAAAAGTAGCATCACTGTTGAGCTAGTGTGCACCAGTAGCTGCAGGTGATGCTGTGATGAGTGATCAGTTTGTATAATAAGAAGAAATATTAATGTCGCCTCCCAACATCTGATGCAGGAAAGATCCAAAGACATAGGAGTGAGCTTAATTAGCAAAGAAGCAAAAAGAGGGGCTGTATTAGTTTAGCTCAAAGAATAACATCACTACTCCACAAAACAGTATTTGAGGCTGCAAGACTTTAGCAAAATAAAACTTACACCACAAATACAGAGCCTTGCAATGCTATTTGTAACCCTTAAGCTTCTTCACATTTTGCAACCACAAAATTTCATGAACCCTAAGATTATATTTCATAAACCAACATTAAATGGTTCATCAATGTGAAGTAGAAGAAAGTTAGGCATAGTTTCTAATGCCTTTATAAATAAAAACATTAAAAATCTCATCTGCAATTGTATTCAGCCCCGAGAAAATTGCGGTGCACCAGTTTTAGCTGTGATTTCTGCTCCGAGTCTTTATCTGCTAGTTATGCAAATCAATACATAATAATTCTTTGCAAAAAAAATCTTAATCCAAGCTAGACTGTACAGTAGGGATGTCCCGACACAACTTCTTCATGTCCAATATGATACCAATATTGGAGCTTTTAGAATTGGCCGATACTGATATTGACCAGATATGATATTAGCATGAACCATACCAGCCTCTATTACCTATTTTATACTGCAGAGTATCAGGAAAGGCTGGATTGAGTGATATCACTGAAACAGGGAACAAAGTTAACAGCAAAAGGTAGAAAACAATTGACCCATTTGAAATTAAAGTATTAGTTACAGAAAGTTTTAACAGAAGCAGAGTATTTCTAACAGCATGAAAATATCAGACATACGCTATCCGACATATAGCGAGCGTATGTCTCTGAACATCATCTTTCCAGTCTTGCCACAGATTCTTATTCGGATTTCTGTCTGTACTTTGACTGGAATAACTTTGGCCTCATCAGACTCAAGTTGGAGATTAAGCACACTTTATTATAGCTTTAAAGTTTTCATTTGGAAAAAACATTCAAACAATACTGTAATAGCTCAACTTTTAGGAATGTGTAAGTTAGTATATTTAACAAATCGAACTGAAAAACAAACGAATGTTTTTCAGACTCACATTTCATCGTCTGAGGACTCTTGGTCAAGTTTCATCCCCTCAGAAAGGCTTCCTTTAAACTTGTCTTCATCTCGGCTACGCCGTCTTCTCCTCTCTCGATCCCGGGAAGTTGAGCGTCGATACTGGCGGAGTCTTCCATACCTGTCTCTCTCACCAGACCTGTAATTTAAGACAGATTTAGTTAATAAAACAAGATTACGTCACTAAATGGAGAAAAAAAGATGACTATCCTTCTGGTTCGGCGAAGCACAAAGTAACATTTTCAAAGACAGAGGACTGGGTCCAAGTCAAAACATGAGCAATAATCACCTGCGTCTCAGTGGAGACCTGCTTCTCCTCCGGGGTGAGGAGCGAGAGCGTCGTGGTGGCGACGGAGACCTCCTTCTAAGAGGGGAGCGACTAATTCTGCGACGAGAGGCAGACCTCGGACTCTTCTCCCGTGATCTGTCTCTGAGTGGCCCGGCGTCAGCTCGAGATCGCTTTCTACACAGGAAAATAAATCAATGACTCCGGTCTCTTTTGACTGTTAAAAATCTCTTTTTTTGTTTTCAGTAAGATTTTAAATAACAAAAAAGGCCTTGGTTGTCAAATGTTTCTATTTTACATACTAATCAAACAAACACTGTGGGCATAGAATGAATTCAGTGTTTAGGGTTGGATGCTAACAATCAGATTTACTTACTTTAAATAATATCTAATAAATAATAAAATCTGATGAAATCCTGCAGTCATCATTTAAATGCTCCAATGTAAGTGTAATCAAACAGTTTGAAAATTATTTAGTCGTGATTTAAACATCCATAAAAATCATTAAAATAAGAGCTGGATCTTGGCAAAGCTGAACTATAAAAGACTTCTGGATAGTATTGATAATTATCGAACTTTTAAAAACATGTTTTCATTGGCTTGGGTAGTTTCTATATTTAAACAAAAAAAGGTTTATAAGGAATTTTAAAACACCATCAAAATAAATAGAAACTGTAATGAATCAGTATTTGTATAAAGCTGCAAAACACAGGTGTGGTGTTTGAACTGCATCAGTATAGAAGTGTTGTGTATTTGAGCCATTTGTTGCCAAAATATCTCTTTTTTTCTTTTGGAAGATACTGAACAAAAGAAATGCAACCAAGGGGGTCTGTATGGACCTTTGCAGCTTTAACCAACCAACCTCAGAGGGGAGTCCTGTCTATCCGCCTCCCTCCTCCTGGCCTCTGGCGTGCGGCTGCGTGCTCTCCTGGGTGGGGACCTTCTGGATGGAGAATGTTTAGAAGTCCTGTCTGAGGCACTAGCAGAGGTGTGGTGGCTGTCCCTGTGGCGAGGGGAAGCACTGCGTTTCCTTATCGGGCTGTGGGGCCCTCGTCTATGAGGGGATCGGTTCTCTTTTCCCAGTGAGGTGTCCTTAGAAGGTGACTTTGGGGGCCGTTTTTCCCGATCGGCTTCTGAGCGACTCGGCCGTTCTCGTACAGGTGATCTGGACCGTCGGCTCGCTCTCTCCTGGTTTGGTCTGTCGTCTCGCTGTGAAGAAGAATGCTTGTCAGAGCGACTGACTTTTTGTTCATTCCTGGGAGGAGAACTGGACTTCCTTTTCTCCTTAAAGCGATCTGTACTGCCTGACTGTTTTCTGTCCTTTGATCTGCTCCTTGCCCGCCCTCGGTCTTTAACAGCAGCTTCCTTGCTGCTTTTGGTCCCCTTGTCCGGCTTAGCCTCCTTGGTGGGTTTATCTGCAGACTTACTACGACTGCGTCGCTTGGAACTAGCTTTGCTGCCGTCTGTAGAGTCCTTTCTAGATTTCCCGCTTTTTTCCCCTTTGGGGGATATGAGTTTACCTGAGCTGCCTCTCGGACGCTGTTCTCCATTTCTAAACCTTGCATCTCCGTCCTCCTCAGACCCAGAGTTATAACCCTGAAGGATTAAACCCATGCCAGACTGAACCTTGCCCTCCATCAGCTGGCTATCCAGTTCAGCTTTGATCATGGCCCTCTGTTTCTCCAGATCCTCCAACACGGCCCGGTCATCCAGACTGGGATTTCCTGAGGACGGAGAAGATTCCAGCTTCCTGTTGCTAGAAGAGCCAAAGGGAACATCACCAGCGGGCGAGGACGCCTCTTTGCGTTTGTGTTTCCGATGTTTATGGCGATGCTTGCGTTTGCGCTCCTTGTCCTCCTCGGATGCATGTTTGTGCTTTTTGTGCTTGCTGCGATGCTTGTGTTTTTTCCTCTTGTGTTTCCCGCTGCTACTGCTGTGATGTTTGGACCCTTCCTCAGTCTTTTCACCATTGGTTCCTGCCTGCTCCTGGGTTGGAACAATAAAGGAATAAAACTTAGCAGTAAGATCAAGCAAAGATGATACTTCTTAGACTTGTAATCTTTAGGGAAAAAAAAATCTATGCATCATTAAAATCTTATTTTCCCAGTTTAAATTGTGTTTCTAATTGTGTGGACTTAACTTCAAAATTAAAAATGAGACAAGAACAAAGAAGCCACAACTAAGCTTCAGTTTTAGCAGTTTTAAACTATTACTGGAAACACATTTGACCTAAATCCATTTGATTTAACTAACAAAAACAATACACCTTATTGTGGAACAAGGTAGCACAGGGAATGTCTGAACTAAGGATGTGAATAAACTGGCAAAAATAGTTTAAGTCTTAGCAGGACATTGGAAACATGTTTTGTATTCAGTCCATTTCAGTTTGATAATGTGAATAATGCTACAAGCTGCTTTAGAGCTCAGCCCACAGATGTCTCCATTAAACATTTGCCAGATATATAAATTCAAATTAAAAACACATTTCTTCTTTGGTTGTGAAGTAATAAAATGTGATAAAGTTCAATCAATTATTCATAAGGTAATGTACAAAAACAAAGGCTCAGAGATCATCGTACTTAAAATCCAACAAAAGTAGAGGTGAGAAAAGGTATGCAGAGAAAAACTCTTTAGATCTTAAACATTTAATTAAACAGTCCGAACTACCATTTGCTTTTTTTAACTCTTTATTTTTTACCTCTTCCCCTTCTTCTTCTGACAAGTCTCCACTGTCTTCATTTCCACTTCTTTCATGTGTTTCCAGGTCTTGTTTTCTGTTTAAAAAAAAACGATAAAAAAAGAAAAAGCTAAAAGGAGATGTTCCTCAAGATTGTTAAAAAAAATTGCTTTAAAAGGCCAAGAATATGTTGACCAACGGCACTGCAAAATTTTTACGGTCCAACCATAATTCTCCTGCTGGACTCTGATCTTTTTGGTTTTCCTTTTAAATAAAAACCTTTGGAAATGTGGGCATTTAAAACTGACTTTAACATTGAAAACACTTCAATCTTAAAAATTCAAGAAATACTGAATTCAGGCAAAGATGATCACATTTATTTCTGGCTGATAAATAAATACTTTAGATATAGAATGGTTGAGTGAAAACACACAGGAAAAAAACAACAAGACAAAAAAAAAACAATAAAATTCATTTTCATTTTGTTTATCTTCTTCACCCACAGGAAAACTTGAATAATGTTTTCAGTGTGTGAATGGCTGAATATATTGTAAAGCACTTAGGGGGCCCCTAACTTTATCTTGAAAAGATGCTACATGTTTACACCCTGCTAAGAGGACATAAAATCTGCTGATAGTCTGGCACTGTAATGAACGTTCGATTTGAAATCTGATGCAGTAAAGAGAGTAATGGAGATGCAATCCCACCCCCACCCTATTGGCTACAACAACACACGGTTTCCATGGTAACCAGTTAGACTCTGGTTAATCCCCTAAAAAGCTGTTTCACAAATATGAAAATATTACACAGATTGAAATCTGTATATTTAATAAATAGTAAATAAATCACCTCTCTTTGTGGATCCAAATGCAATGTTTTTAGAGGTTAAAGAACTGTTTAAATATGTTAAGATCTTATTGGTTAACAAAACTTAAAACAAAATAATAGTTACTTTGTATTCCTAGAAAGTACTGAGCGGAGACTGAAAAATACATTTAATCTGGTAAAATATTAGCAAATAACAGGACATATTGTAAATTATCGGATCTTATATCCAGTAAAGAAACAACCAGGGCCTGGTGGAAAAAGTCTTGCTCTCCTCAACTTAAAATCACCAATGCATTAGTTCTTGTAAAAGGAACGCTAACTTGACATCACTTTTCACAAAGGTGCTCACGTGAAACGTATGCAAAAATATTATATATATCTATATAGATATATATATATATTTCACTGGCAGTGCAATATAACATTGTCCAGGTGCACTGTGGAATTAATGCACTTCCTGTTCAGAGCACACTTACAATAAAACCGGTGTGATCGTTAGCACCATAAGCCCAGATATAACCGTTGGCTTACGCAATGTTCTTGCTTCAGTCTCAAACTAAAGCGACGACAACATAAATGGCTAAATAGCATCAGTAACAAACTACGATTGTACCGTAATGACAACTTTGTTTGTTAGCCCTTCCACCGACCCAGACCGCCAAGACGGTTATATTAACCGAGATATGCTAACGTCTTTAACACTTACAATTAGCATGCTGCATGAACACAGCGAACATACATTAATGATGTTTAAAAATACAAAAAAAAAACGTATTTTCCACATACAGGCGTCTGCAGACACCCCACAAAAAGAAGCACATACGAGTATAGTTACAGCACACTCTCAACTCGTGAGTTTAGCAAAACTTCGGTCTAGCTAAGCTAGAGAACATTAGCCGGTTAGCTGTAGCGATTAGCATGCCCCGGTGACAACGTGAACCTGTCGCTCCATCCCCTTCCCCAATTTAAAACTGTTCATTTTTAATTTGACACCCAGGAAATGCTAACATATTGTAGCTATACATAGAAACTGGTTCTAACGCAAAAAACTTACATGTGCTCGTTTCCATTATTCATTCTTCTGGACATGATGTCCATCTCAACGTCAGCCATTTTGCTCAGCTAAACAGGTTCTTCTTCGGCTATCAGAAACGCAATGTTTCCATGACCATGGTCTGCCTCCTGACGTGTTGGCGTTGAGACGCATTGAGCATAGAGTTCGATCTCGGTTTTGTCCAGCAGGGGGATCCTTCCCTAATTTAATGTCAGTTCCTAATTACAGTGAAAGTAGACGTTATTTAAGCATTTTAAGAGAGATGACGAGCACAGTCTATTCTATCCTGTTATTCAGAGTATTTGTGTTGGACATTGGTTGCACACATTCACTATTTGTTACCGAAGGAAAAAATAAATCAATAATTTATTCAGATTCAAATTTTGCATTATTGAGTTTCAGACATTATAATTTATTTTTATTAGAAATATTACATACGTTATTCTTAATACAAAAGATGTGTTAAACAATAAGGTTACCAGCACATATTGAGATAAAGGGAAATTAAATGACAGATACATGTCAAAGAATGCAATCTAAAGTCAAGTTAATTTAAAGGATGATTTGAGTAAATCAAAGGCTAAAAGTATCATTAAATAAAAGCTGGAGAAAGAAAGGGAGAAATGATGGGACAGACAAAGGAAAAGAAGATAATTTTATTGAATCAAAACCAGGAGTAAGTAGGAGTAGGAGAAATAAGAATTGGAAAAAAGAGCAGAAAGGAAGGCAGATTAATGACACGATTAAGATTTGGGCATGTATGACCAAATTCTACACTGTCAAAATACAAAAGCATACTACAGGAAAGTGGAATGTTTGACCTTTCATGAACCACGAGTGTATCGGCCAATACTCAACAAAGTTTCAGATATAGCAAGACAACAGGGAGTTCAATGTGTCATTTACATCACCTCTTGCATCATAAGTATCTGACTGTAGATGCAGACCAATGTTGTTATTTCCCGACTTCCTACTATCTGAGCTACTTGAAATACATGTTTTATTGCCTTTCCTATTTTAGAAATGAATAGGATAAAAACGCCATATCTCTAAAATTGAATAGTTGAGTTATTTTAACTACTCTCTATTCAGGCGATACAGCAAATTATTACCAATTACAGACATACTTGCTACGCCCTTCCTGATGCAACCGTGTGCTCAAACCCATGTCACCGTCACAGATGTAACCTGCTATGAGACTTTTGTCATTGTAATAAATAAACTGTCAATAAAGTTTAAATGAAAAAGCAAGTTAGGAATTATCCTAATGGCTGCTTAGTGTAGCAGTGGAGAGGGACCTAATATAGAATAGAGTAGAATAGAATACAATAGAATAGAATAGAAACTTTAATTCCAATTCTTGAATCAGGTAAACATAAAAAAATAAGAAACAATCAAGCTGGTGAGAATTTTTAAAACTAATTTCCTTATAAACACAAAGTTGTAATAAAGTGTCTTGTAATTCCTACTAATAGGTTAAAATCACAGTGATACTTATTATTAATATTAATAAGCAAATGGCGTTTACATGTTTATGAGTGCACATTAAAAATAAGGATCTACTCCCAAAAGTATGTGTGTATATCTGAATACAGATGCAAACATTGTTACATGATGAGTTTTGTAGACTATAATCTTTAATGCTGCTGTCCTTGCTTCATTAAGACCTGTGCTGCATCCTTCCTCTTTCACTCTCTGCAATTTATTGTCTAGTAAACTGTGAATAACAGCCCCTAGTGCAAAAAAGAAAGAATTACCCTCATTCCATTTAATTCATTACTGTGCTCTTTGAACATTTATACAGCTGGAGTGACCGCACCAAGCTTCCAGTGTTTTAAATCTTTTTAAAACTCTTTTGAGGGTGAAGTATAAAAACAACAACAACAAAAAACAACAGCAACAGCAACAACAATAACAAAAAATGTTGCAATTCTCCCCAAACCTATGGGCTATTTTGTCTTAAAGAAAACCGGAATCAATTCATAAGAAATGCTGATAATATTTGCTGCGTCTCTGACCTTTAGCATTTAATATTATTGCACTTTTTCCACAAATATGACTGTTGCCACATCTGGATACACTAGTTGTAAGATAATAACTTATCAGAAGTGGTTATGGTTTTAGGGAAAACATACGGGTATGAAGAGAAAGTCTGGATCTTTAGCAAAAAGCAAGACTTAAAGCGAGGTTGTTGGGTTCAGCAAATCAGCTGAATCACTGGAATCATATTTATTCCTCCATCCACCCTTGCAAGGCACAGCAAAAGTAGTGCAATAAGTTAGTTTTATGTAAATTCTCTCTCCACTTGCACAGCTTTGAACTACATTTACTAAAAGGAATAGCTGTCACAACAAAGATATTCATTGTGATGGTAAGAAACTTGAGCAGCACAGTGTCAGAGTTATTAGCACTGTTGCCTTGTAAGGAGGTCCTGGGTTAGAATGCAAGCTTTGAGTTGTTTTGCATAGAGTTTGCATGTGCTCACTGTACATGCAAAGATTCAAATCCCAAACTGTTAAAAACAAGATGTCCGCTCAATGGAAAGCTCAAAACTGCACACTTGCAAGGAAATCTGTGTTGTTCTGTGATGGACTGGAGACCAGACAAGGATCATTGAACCTTTGGGATCAACATATTATTTTTGAACTGCTTCAAATTGAGTTGAATTTTCTCTTGTCCAACAAGGAAAAACCTAGTTTAGACATGACATGGATGAACAAACATTGCAGAGCACATGCTAAAAACTACAAGTAACTTATCTGCTGTCAACATGTATGAATGTGTAAAAAACGTATATGTAAAAAAGTTTATAAAACAAAAAACAAAATAACAAATAAAAAAAAAATCAAAGGAAACCATTTGAGCTTAGATTAAATGCCATCTTAAATTATTTGGAAGACAATTGGAATAACTATCTGGTAGTTTCTGTGACTTGGACTTTTAGCAGGAAAATTATAAAAACATGTGATCCAATCATCCCTAAACATTTTATATTGACTAAAATAGCCTTTTTCATTCCTAAAATCTGCAATCTCTACCAAATAACTGAGATTAGCTAAAGGGAGGGATGTAGCATTCAAAGCGGAGAAAAATAAGTCTTTTTTTTAAACATTCAAGATAATTCAACATTTTAAAAAGGAATTTTTAAAAGATAAGGTGTTTTTAGACCTGCTATAATGAGAATTCCAAATAATCCAAAACTGTTTTAGAAGATTGTGCAGCTGCTCTACAATAGATGATGGCAGAGCAGAAAACTAGCAGACGTCAACCTACCGCCTCATAAAACTGAAGCAATAATTAGAAGTCTATGATGAAGCCTCAAATGACGTATCTTTCCTGAAACCTCGGTGAAAACACTGGGCTTTTAAGGATGCGGAAGCATTAGAGCAGCGTGATTATCCACTTTTGACAGTTTTATTTGAAGCAGTAAATTGTGTTATTGTGAGGCACCTGCAGTTATCTTTTGCAGAGCGGTGAGAAAATAATGGATGGTCAGAACGTTACAGATAATAGCTCTGAAGAAGGAGAAATCAGATCTGTAGACACTAACATCATCCTGTGTTTGGATGGCTTCTTCCTTTTGGTCAAAGGATAATAAAAAATGCTGCTTTTCCTTTTACTTTGTAAAGTGCATGAGAATCTAGATGTATGCAGCAAATGTGCAGACAGTGTGAAACTATAACTCACAGGTCGGGCCTCCTGGTACCTCATGTGCCTCAGATTTATATGTCCAAGTTGCAAACCGGAGGTCTCAGTGCAGATTAAAGGTCCAGATGCAGCCGTTAGATATCCCGTCAGCTGAAACCTCTGTTCCCATGTGCCCAGTATATCCTGACTCTGAACGGTATGAGATGAATGTTGTGAGCTGAGTTCTGCTGCGGAGTCAAACGATGGATCTCTGTGTCATACGCTTTATGATTACATATCTGTGTGGGGTGCATAAAGCTAAGTCCGCTTTCTCTGAGAAATGGGTTCTTCTAGGCTTTAACCCCACATTATCACTCATAGCACAATACATCATAGATATATAAATACACAGTTTAGCCATCTGTGATCCTTCTACCCTAATTGGTAATAGGTCGGCATAGAATGAATATTTTGAAATATGAACAACAGAAGGACTTGGGCACTCTTTGGATGAAAGAAGTGACAAGAAGCCAAAGAAAATGATCAACCAGACCCAGAACCCCTCCTGTTGTGCATTGGAGGAAATAATACTGTGCTGTAAACAAGAGTCTATCACTTCTACAAGACTAAAAATGGTTGTTAATCAAGTTTGTTAATAAGTTTGTAAATTTGTTGCTTTATTCTTTCCTGCCGTTTTGTATGCATATGTATGAATTGTTTAGCTTTTACCCACTGTTGGGTTTTGGTATGATGGTGAACAGGAAAGGATAATTTATGAACAGGAAAGCTAGAAGTTGTTTTGGTGGTTGGAGGAAATAAAGACATCTGAATATGAAGTGAAACACAGAATGTATGAATCAGGTCTGCTGAGGAATGTTGTGGGTTCAAAATGTCTCGAGAGCAGTTTTTATTTTAACAAATAAGTCTTCTGGAGAGAGCTAGAGCCTCTGGGCAGGAGGTTGGAGCAGAGTTAAAAAAAAGATGAAGAAGCCAGAAAAAGCAGGCCGCTACTACAACAACTGGTCCAAAGACCAGTTAGGGGCAATGATCAACTCTAACTTGTTCCTCCTTTTATTAAATTCAGTGTTCATTTTTTTAAGTTTATCCGTCTTGCACTTGAGTTTGCTTCATATATTTTTTTTTGTTAAATCAACACTTTATATTTCACAGCATTTTGTTCAAACCATGAATCAGTTAATGTTTTCTTTTAGGGATATTTCATACATGCTGTGACAATAATTTAAAGTTGGTACTACAATGTTTTGACAATTTACTGTAGAGGAAAGCTATAAGTGTTTAATCAAACATACAAGCCAGTAGAGGGTGAAATTATTTATGTTTGGTGAGTTTGTGATCCCATTTCTATAGGAGTTGATTTGACAAGGACATTTTTCACATAAGTTTGAATGTGTTTTTACAGACTTGCGAGCTCCTGACTTTTTCCTCCAAATGTAATCAAGTTTAGCATGAATTTGCTAAGTTTACTGTGGATTATAAGTTAGGCTTTTTCAATTACTGTTTGGCCTTCAGCCCTTATTCGTACATGACTTCTTTTAATGTGGATTATGAAAACTCTCTTACAAAAATCAGCCACTGTTCTCAAAAAGTGTCTTACATTTTCTATAGGATTCATTAATAAATAAAGAAAAAAAAACACTGCTTATCTATAGAGCTTTGTGTCCAGATAAATGAGGCATCTTTAACCATTGAGACCTTCTCTATCTAATACCTTCATGATATCCAAAGTGTGTTTGTTGTGTTGGCTTAAAACAAATCCACATGTTTGCATCCATTTAATGCACATGAAATAGAATAACCACTCAGAGGGCATAACAGCATGATATGTGCTCTCCCAAACTGGTTGAAACATCAATTTCCTGTATTTATATTTTTAAATTTAAATAAATAATGAAACTATTCAAAGAGCAAGTTTCTTAATATTCTGCCATCATAACTGACCTAAAACTCTCAATCTCATAACATGTTTACCAGAGGTCTCCATCTCTGTCAACCATTCTTGTAAAGACCATCTGAGTTTTATTTTCAAAAGCAATTTTCTTAACAAAAGTCTACCAGAATGTTTCCAGATTCTGACTTCCACATGTTACTTAAAAAGCAACCTAAAGGTACAAAAAAGATATTCTTTAAGGAATTTGCCAGTGTTACTTTCACCAATCTTCAGTCTTAAAGCTCAAAATACTTTCTGTTCATCTTCAATCTAAGACCACAAGGAAAATTTTCCACAGAGGTTCATTGACATAAAAAGCCCACAGACCAGATTTATTACTTGTGCTGGAACTCGTTTTTTCCATTAGGGGGGGAGAAACGATCAAACATTCACTCTTTCTCAACTCATTGGGCCTCAACTCTTCAAGCTTCACTGCAGACACAATAGGGACCGGACCATAAAACACGCGGCCCAACAGATGCTCACATAGACGACCACAGTCCATTATGGAGCCTGTTAAAGACACTCAGGCATTTGGTAAGCCACTGTCACCCAGACCCCTGCACTCCTCAGTGGGTTTTGTCTACACGTGTGGGCAACTTTAGAGTTACGGCTTCCCCTAAGCAAAGCCCGTGAATCTCAATGAATGCATAAATAAACGCAGATGTTCTTTGTCTTCTGACAGATGTGTTCATCTTTGCTTTTGTTTCTATTTTCCTGGTTTTACTTTTTGAGCCTCCAATGTTTGGTTTTCTGAGCAAATGGATGCTGACATAAGGCTGAACAATTGGGTTCTAAAGTACGACCAAAGCATATGGCCTTGTCAGGGTGTTAAATTTATGTCTATTAAGCAATGAGCAAGCTGTTTTTCTCTCTGTCTATTGTCATCAATTATAATCTTAAAGTAGAAATACACAGGTTTTTCACAATAAAGTCTGTCACCCGAGGATTCAGCATCAGATTTGATATCTTTTTGCTCTTATTTAACACAAATTTTGGCCTTGATTTGTTTTAGAGAGATTTCTTTGACTAAACTGAAGAAAAGATCTGAAAAAAATCTGAAACTTAAAGAGGCATTATAGATAGTTTTCTAATGATACTGCCACCTGTGGCCAAAACACAGAACTGCAGCTTCTGCTTGCTCTAAGCTCGTGCTCATACCGACAAAGTTTTTTAATACTTTTTCTTTACCTTACATGGAGTTGCCATTGTTGTCTGAGTTAAGCTGGATGATGGTTGCTTCTGAATATCCACAAGATCCATCTTTGAAAAAACGCTTGGATTGTTTACTAGGTCAGAGCCGTTTCACATGGACGCACTTTACGTCACATCTGCAGAAACAGTGCAGGAACTTCAGATTGAAAGACAATTCAGGGAAAATAGGCTACAGGCTTATAGAAACAGCAGTGCTGAACTACTGGGGTTTCAGGGACAAGCAAACTGGCCATTTTGAAGATATTTTCAAGTAAAAAATTACACAATGTCTCTTTAATTTTTTTAAATAAAACATTGATTCTGTTTTCAAAACAATTCTTATTCAACATAGAGTAGTTAGAAAAGTGTGTTTATTTTCCTTAAAGAATAACTAAGATCTAAACCAACCTTTTTGCAGATAGACTGTATAGAATAACCCCAAGGGTGCTATCTATATATCACTGATCAAACCTTTTGGTATGAACATATTTCATATTTCATTGTGCAATCTTTGGAATGAGATATAATAGTCAGTTTAATTCAATTTAGGTTGTGTTATGTAGGGACAAAATCTTAGGAATTCTAGAGCACCATTTTTCTGCTTGTAAATGGTAAATGACCTTTATTTCCATAAAACTTTATCAAGTTTGAGGACCCGAAAGGGACACATTCAGTCATTCACCCATTCATACACACATTCACCAGTCCTCTAATGAGGCAGGTCAAGGACAAAACAGAGAAGGATATAGTGGGTGATCAAAGCAGCAACCCAACGATTAAAGTACCCTTGACCCTCTTCAGCCATTGCTGCCTATATTCTCTGTTCTTCATATATGGGCATTTCAACCATTTTTAAAACCATAGCAGCAGCAAAAACCAAGTTCAACTTGATATTCTGATTTCTGATTATAAATGGAAGGTACTATGAACCCATATCACTCAAACAAACGCCCGCTGTGGCAAGTCAGAAGATGAAATTATGAGCAGGGTAAACGTTAATTGATAAGATTTGTAATTTGACTATTTTATGACCTATTACTTATCAGAGAGTTAATGTATAATTCACTGTCACTTTCCTTTGCCATGACCACAAGTCTGCTTAAACCCCTCTGCTCATCCCAAGACATGGCCGTACCCTTTTGTGTCTTCTTGCCCTGCTTTCCTTAGTGGCATTTTTCAAAATTTATTTGGGGAAGGGATTATGCTTTACTTATGGACAATTTTTAGGTCGTTACTGGCAGTTTTATTTGGATTTTGAACCCAAGGTGTCACTCATTTGTGCTCATTTTCTCTGATACCTCCAAATGAAATTATACAACAGTTGGCCTTCAGGATGTGTACTGTTTATTCTCCATATAAATCCAGCTTTGCCTTTTAGGGCTGTGCAAGTATTGGCACTGTTTCTTTACAGCAAGAAGGAATAAATAATAAAAAAAAAAACTTTTGCCATTTGTGGTCTGATCTCGTATAAGGCGATCCACGTGGTGTTTTAGGTCTAAATCAACAAAAATAATAAAAAAAAATCCACCCTCACCCTGTTTCAGAATAATCTTTACTCTTTTGTAGTATGATATAAACATTCAAGCAAAATGGGTTTTGATGAAGAGAGAGCATAATGTTATGTTTCCATGTGAACTCCTCTTTCCAAGGAATTGAACTGAAATAAGGTGAAAAATGTGCTGAGTCTTTAAATGTGGTCAGACCACAGATTGAAACCTTGCTCCAAACATACAGATCTTTCTACAAACAAGGAAAAGGGGTTTTCTGCCATTACTGAGGCCTTTCATTTAGGTGACACGATCATGCTGATCAGCACTTGTGGTTAAATTTGGGAAACCCCAGAAATGTGTCTTGTACTTCTTGAACTATTGCTGTTGTATCATGTTAAAACCACAAATCTCTGTGTTTTTAGTGATAGAGGAAGAGAAAACGTGCATAGTTTTAAAGCTAAAGAAAAATCCTTCATTTTTTATGATTAAAAGTCTGAAATATCAGTCACCTCTTAGTAAGTCAGTGAATTTGTTGTAGATTTGGACTTTGATTTAGTTAAGTTCAATTCAATTCGATTTAATTCAATTCAGTTCACATACTGGGCCATTTTTTATACCAATTATTCCATTGTAGAACTACTAGACAATGATTTCAGTCTCAAGTCATTTGCATCCTTTACCTACCATGTTAATTGTGTTTTTACATTTTCTCTTTGTTTGAGTGAGTCTCCATCTGTAGGATCTGGATCAGACTTTCTTAAGTCTGAAATGAATTTTGTAGTGCTTTGGGAACAAAGGTTTCACTTGGTTTTCAGCCGAGACCAAGTGAAACCTTAGGCCAAACTGAACAAATGATCCAAGAACTGAAAGCCATGTTACAGGGTCTCTGTTCAATGAACCCTCCTCATTGCAGCTCACATTAGCTGTGAACAGCGTATTCTTGCAATTGCTGTTTTCTGTTTGCCAGTCCACCTTGGGCAGTCAGACTCCTCTTTTCCCCACGGGGAACCATGGTCATCTCACTTCAGCACAACCAACGCAGCTGTAAACGGACATGACAGCATATCTTTGCCACCCTCATCCACTGTCATGATCTGGGACTCTTAGTCCCTCCTGTGTGGGTTTTTCTCCTGTGCGCCTTTCCTCTTCCTCCACCAGATGGCGCCAGGAGCTGTTGGATGTGCGGTGTGGTTCCCTCTGGCTCAGGTGTTTCCAATCAGCCCTCATCATCTCCAGTGTATTTCAACAGCTGCTGCCCAGTAGTCGGAGCC